>JASCYN010000150.1:3549974-3710112 GCA_030408155.1 Lophura swinhoii
TTCCGGAAGAAACTGTCCTCTTTTGGGGATAAAAAGAGGTGTTAGTGTTTGAAAAGGTCCTATCTGAAGGGGGAAACCTGGTATTTCTTGGAGAAGATGTGATATATTTGGGAGAAATGTGGCATTTCTGGAAGAAAATGTCCTCTTTTGGGGATAAAAGTGGTATTTGTGGGAGAAAAGGTCCTAATTCAAGGGGGAAACCTGGTATTTCTTGGAGAAGATGTGATATATTTGGGAGAAATGTGGCATTTGTGGAAGAAACTGTCGTATTTTGGGCATAAAACAGGTATTTGTGGTTGAAAAGGTCCTATTTGAAGGGGGAAACCTGGTATTTCTTGGAGAAGATGTGATGTATTTGGGAGAAATGTGGCCTTTCTGGAAGAAAATGTCCTCTTTTGGGGATAAAAGAGGTATTTGTGGGTGAAAAGGTCCTATTTGAAGGGGGAAACCTGGTATTTCTTGGAGAAGATGTGATATATTTGGGAGAAATGTGGCATTTCTGGAAGAAACTGTCCCATTTGGGGGGAGAAGCCTGGTATTAGTGGGTGAGAAGGTCCTATTTCAGGAGGAAACCTGGTATTTCTTGGAGAAGATGTGATCTATTTGGGAGAAATGTGCCATTTCTGGAAGAAACTGTCCTCTTTTGGGGATAAAAGAGGTATTTGTGGGTGAAAAGGTCCTATTTGAAGGGGGAAAGCTGGTATTTCTTGGAGAAGATGTGATATATTTGGGAGAAATGTGGCATTTCTGGAAGAAACTGTCCTCTTTTGCGGATAAAAGAGGTATTTGTGGGTGAAAAGGTCCTATTTGAAGGGGAACCCTGGTATTTCTTGGAGAAGATGTGATATATTTGGGAGAAATGTGGCATGTCTGGAAGAAACTGTCCTCTTTTGGGATAAAAGAGGTATGTGTGGGAGAAAAGGTCGTATTTGAAGGGGGAAAGCTGGTATTTCTTGGAGAAGATGTGATATATTTGGGAGAAATGTGGCATGTCTGGAAGAAAAAGTCCTATTTGGGGGGAGAAGGCTGGTACTTGTGGGAGAAAAGGTCCTATTTCAGGAGGAAAGCTGGTATTTCTTGGAGGAGATGTGATATGTTTTGGGAGAAATGTGGCCTTTCTGGAAGAAACTGTCCTCTTTTGGGGATAAAAGAGGTATTTGTGGGTGAAAAGGTCGTATTTGAAGGGGGAAACCTGGTATTTCTTGGAGAAGATGTGATATATTTGGGAGAAATGTGGCATTTCTGGATAAAACTATCATCTTTTGGGATAAAACAGGTATTTGTGGGTGAAAATTTCCTATTTGAAGGGGAGAAAACTGGTATTTCTTGGAGAAGATGTGATATATTTGGGAGAAATGTGGCATTTCTGGAAGAAACTGTCCTATTTTGGGGATAAAACAGGTTTTGTGGGTGAAAAGGTCCTATTTGAAGGGGGAAACGTGGCATTTCTTGGAGAAGATATGATATATTTGGGAGAAATGTGGCATTTCTGGAAGAAACTGTCCTCTTTTGGGGATAAAAGAGGTATTTGTGGGTGATAAGGTCCTATTTGAAGGGGGAAACCTGGTATTTCTTGGAGAAGATGTGATATATTTGGGAGAAATGTGGCATTTCTGGAAGAAGCTGTCCTCTTTTGGGGATAAAACAGGTATTTGTGGGTGAAAAGGTCTATTTGAAGGGGGAAACCTGGTATTTCTTGAGAAGATGTGATATATTTGGGAGAAATGTGGCATTTCTGGAAGAAACTGTCCTATTTTGGGGATAAAACAGGTATTTGTGGGAGAAAAGGTCCTATTTGAAGGGGGAAAGCTGGTATTTCTTGGAGAAGATGTGATCTATTTGGGAGAAATGTGGCCTTTCTGGAAGAAAATGTCCAATTTGGGGGAGAAGGCTGGTAGTTTTCGGTGAGAAGGTCCTATTTCAGGAGGAATCCTGGTATTTCTTGGAGAAGATGTGATCTATTTGGGATAAATGCGGCATTTCCGGAAGAAAATGTCCAATTTGGGGGGAGAAGTCTGGTAGTTTTGGGTGAGAAGGTCCTATTTCAGGAGGAATCCTGGCATTACTTGGAGAAGATGTGATCTATTTGGGAGAAATGTGGCATTTCTGGAAGAAACTGTCCTCTTTTGGGGATAAAAGAGGTATTTGTGGGAGAAAAGGTCCTATTTGAAGGGGGAAAGCTGGTATTTCTTGGAGAAGATGTGATATATTTGGGAGAAATGTGGCCTTTCTGGAAGAAAATGTCCAATTTGGGGGGAGAAGGCTGGTAGTTTTCGGTGAGAAGGTCCTATTTCAGGAGGAATCCTGGTATTTCTTGGAGAAGATGTGATCTATTTGGGAGAAATGTGGCCTTTCTGGAAGATAATGTCCAATTTGGGGGTAGAAGTCTGGTAGTTTTGGGTGAGAAGGTCCTATTTCAGGAGGAATCCTGGCATTTCGTGGAGAAGATGTGATATATTTGGGAGAAATGTGGCATTTCTGGAAGAAACTGTCCTGTTTTGGGGATAAAAGAGGTATTAGTGGTTGAAAAGGTCCTATTTGAAGGGGGAAAGCTGGTATTTCTTGGAGAAGATGATATATATTTGGGAGAAATGTGGCATTTCTGGAAGAAACTGTCCTCTTTTGGGGATAAAAGAGGTATTTCATGGAGAAAAGGTCCTAATTCAAGGGGGAAACCTGGTATTTCTTGGAGAAGATGTGATATATTTGGGAGAAATGTGGCATTTCTGGAAGAAACTGTCCTCTTTTGGGGATAAAACAGGTATTTGTGGGTGAAAAGGTCCTATTTGAAGGGGGAAACCTGGTATTTCTTGGAGAAGATGTGATATATTTGGGAGAAATGTGGCATTTCTGGAAGAAACTGTCCTATTTTGGGGATAAAAGAGGTATTTGTGGGTGATAAGGTCCTATTTGAAGGGGGAACCCTGGTATTTCTTGGAGAAGATGTGATCTATTTGGGAGAAATGTGGCATGTCTGGAAGAAACTGTCATATTTGGGGGATAAAAGAGGTATTTCTGGGTGAAAAGGTCCTATTTGAAGGGGGAAAGCTGGTATTTCTTGGAGAAGATGTGATCTATTTGGGAGATATGTGGCATGTCTGGAAGAAAATGTCCAATTTGGGGGGAGAAGGCTGGTAGTTTTCGGTGAGAAGGTCCTATTTCAGGAGGAATCCTGGTATTTCTTGGAGAAGATGTGATATATTTGGGAGAAATGTGGCATGTCAGGAAGAAACTGTCCTCTTTTGGGGATAAAAGAGGTATTTGTGGGTGAAAAGGTCGTATTTGAAGGGGGAAACCTGGTATTTCTTGGAGAAGATGTGATCTATTTGGGAGAACTCTGGCATTTCTGGAAGAAACTATCCTATTTTGGGGATAAAAGAGGTATTTGTGGGTGAAAAGGTCCTATTTGAAGGGGGAAAGCTGGTATTTCTTGGAGAAGATGTGATATATTTGGGAGAAATGTGGCATTTCTGGAAGAAACTGTCGTATTTTGGGGATAAAACAGGTATTTGTGGGTGAAAAGGTCCTATTTGAAGGGGGAAACCTGGTATTTCTTGGAGAAGATGTGATATATTTGGGAGAAATGTGGCATTTCTGGAAGAAACTGTCCTATGTTGGGGATAAAACAGGTATTTGTGGGTGAAAAGGTCCTATTTGAAGGGGGAAACGTGGTATTTCTTGGAGAAGATGTGGTATATTTGGAATAAATGCGGCATGTCTGAAAGAAACTGTCCTATTTTGGGGATAAAACAGGTATTTGTGGGTGAAAACGTTGTATTTGAAGGGGGAAACCTGTTCTTTCTTGGAGAAGATGTGATATATTTGGGAGAAATCTGGCATTTCTGGAAGAAACTGTCCTCTTTTGGGGATAAAAGAGGTATTTGTGGGTGATAAGGTCCTATTTGAAGGGGGAAACCTGGTATTTCTTGGAGAAGATGTGATATATTTGGGAGAAATGTGGCATTTCTGGAAGAAACTGTCCTATTTGGGGGATAAAACAGGTATTTGTGGGAGAAAAGGTCCTATTTGAAGGGGGAAAGCTGGTATTTCTTGGAGAAGATGTGATATATTTGGGAGAAATGTGGCATGTCTGGAAGAAACTGTCCTCTTTTGGGGATAAAAGAGGTATGTGTGGGTGAAAAGGTCCTATTAGAAGGGGAAAACCTGGTATTTCTTGGAGAAGATGTGATATAATTGGGAGAAATGTGGCATTTCTGGAAGAAACTGTCCTATTTTGGGGATAAAAGAGGTATTTGTGGGTGATAAGGTCCTATTTGAAGGGGGAACCCTGGTATTTCTTGGAGAAGATGTGATATATTTGGGAGAAATGTGGCATTTCTGGAAGAAACTGTCGTATTTTGGGGATAAAACAGGTATTTGTGGGTGAAAAGGTCCTATTTGAAGGGGGAAAGCTGGTATTTCTTGGAGAAGATGTGATCTATTTGGGAGAAATGTGGCATGTCTGGAAGAAAATGTCCAATTTGGGGGGAGAAGGCTGGTAGTTTTCGGTGAGAAGGTCCTATTTCAGGAGGAATCCTGGTATTTCTTGGAGAAGATGTGATATATTTGGGAGAAATGTGGCATTTCTGGAAGAAAATGTCCAATTTGGGGGGAGAAGTCTGGTAGTTTTGGGTGAGAAGGTCCTATTTCAGGAGGAATCCTGGCATTTCTTGGAGAAGATGTGATCTATTTGGGAGAAATGTGGCCTTTCCGGAAGAAACTGTCCTATTTTGGGGATAAAAGAGGTATTAGTGTTTGAAAAGTTCCTATCTGAAAAGGGAAACCTGGTATTTCTTGGAGAAGATGTGATATATTTGGGAGAAATGTGGCATTTCTGGAAGAAAATGTCCTCTTTTGGGGATAAAAGAGGTATTTGTGGGAGAAAAGGTCCTAATTCAAGGGGGAAACCTGGTATTTCTTGGAGAAGATGTGATATATTTGGGAGAAATGTGGCATTTGTGGAAGAAACTGTCGTATTTTGGGCATAAAACAGGTATTTGTGGTTGAAAAGGTCCTATTTGAAGGGGGAAACCTGGTATTTCTTGGAGAAGATGTGATATATTTAGGAGAAATGTGGCCTTTCTGGAAGAAACTGTCCTCTTTTGGGGATAAAAGAGGTATTTGTGGGTGAAAAGGTCCTATTTGAAGGGGGAAAGCTGGTATTTCTTGGAGAAGATGTGATATATTTGGGAGAAATGTGGCATTTCTGGAAGAAACTGTCCTCTTTTGGGGATAAAAGAGGTATTTGTGGGTGAAAAGGTCGTATTTGAAGGGGGAAACCTGGTATTTCTTGGAGAAGATGTGATCTATTTGGGAGAACTCTGGCATTTCTGGAAGAAACTGTCCTATTTTGGGGATAAAAGAGGTATTTGTGGGTGAAAAGGTCCTATTTGAAGGGGGAAACCTGGTATTTCTTGGTGAAGATGTGATATATTTGGGAGAAATGTGGCATTTCTGGAAGAAACTGTCGTATTTTGGGGATAAAACAGGTATTTGTGGGTGAAAAGGTCCTATTTGAAGGGGGAAACCTGGTATTTCTTGGAGAAGATGTGATATATTTGGGAGAAATGTGGCATGTCTGGAAGAAACTGTCCTATGTTGGGGATAAAACAGGTATTAGTGGGTGAAAAGGTCCTATTTGAAGGGGGAAACGTGGTATTTCTTGGAGAAGATGTGGTATATTTGGAATAAATGCGGCATGTCTGGAAGAAACTGCCCTATTTTGGGGATAAAACAGGTATTTGTGGGTGAAAACGTTGTATTTGAAGGGGGAAACCTGTTCTTTCTTGGAGAAGATGTGATATATTTGGGAGAAATCTGGCATTTCTGGAAGAAACTGTCCTCTTTTGGGGATAAAAGAGGTATTTGTGGGTGATAAGGTCCTATTTGAAGGGGGAAACCTGGTATTTCTTGGAGAAGATGTGATATATTTGGGAGAAATGTGGCATTTCTGGAAGAAACTGTCCTATTTGGGGGATAAAACAGGTATTTGTGGGAGAAAAGGTCCTATTTGAAGGGGGAAAGCTGGTATTTCTTGGAGAAGATGTGATCTATTTGGGAGAAATGTGGCCTTTCTGGAAGAAACTGTCCTATTTTCGGGATAAAAGAGGTATTTGTGGGTGAAAAGGTCCTATTAGAAGGGGAAAACCTGGTATTTCTTGGAGAAGATGTGATATATTTGGGAGAAATGTGGCATTTCTGGAAGAAACTGTCCTATTTTGGGGATAAAAGAGGTATTTGTGGGTGATAAGGTCCTATTTGAAGGGGGAACCCTGGTATTTCTTGGAGAAGATGTGATATATTTGGGAGAAATGTGGCATTTCTGGAAGAAACTGTCGTATTTTGGGGATAAAACAGGTATTTGTGGGTGAAAAGGTCCTATTTGAAGGGGGAAAGCTGGTATTTCTTGGAGAAGATGTGATCTATTTGGGAGAAATGTGGCATGTCTGGAAGAAAATGTCCAATTTGGGGGGAGAAGGCTGGTAGTTTTCGGTGAGAAGGTCCTATTTCAGGAGGAATCCTGGTATTTCTTGGAGAAGATGTGATATATTTGGGAGAAATGTGGCATTTCTGGAAGAAAATGTCCAATTTGGGGGGAGAAGTCTGGTAGTTTTGGGTGAGAATGTCCTATTTCAGGAGGAATCCTGGCATTTCTTGGAGAAGATGTGATATATTTGGGAGAAATGTGGCCTTTCCGGAAGAAAATGTCCTATTTTGGGGATAAAAGAGGTATTAGTGTTTGAAAAGGTCCTATCTGAAAAGGGAAACCTGGTATTTCTTGGAGAAGATGTGATATATTTGGGAGAAATGTGGCATTTCTGGAAGAAAATGTCCTCTTTTGGGGATAAAAGAGGTATTTGTGGGAGAAAAGGTCCTAATTCAAGGGGGAAACCTGGTATTTCTTGGAGAAGATGTGATATATTTGGGAGAAATGTGGCATTTGTGGAAGAAACTGTCGTATTTTGGGCATAAAACAGGTATTTGTGGTTGAAAAGGTCCTATTTGAAGGGGGAAACCTGGTATTTCTTGGAGAAGATGTGATATATTTAGGAGAAATGTGGCCTTTCTGGAAGAAACTGTCCTCTTTTGGGGATAAAAGAGGTATTTGTGGGTGAAAAGGTCCTATTTGAAGGGGGAAAGCTGGTATTTCTTGGAGAAGATGTGATATATTTGGGAGAAATGTGGCATTTCTGGAAGACACTGTCCTCTTTTGGGGATAAAAGAGGTATTTGTGGGTGAAAAGGTCGTATTTGAAGGGGGAAACCTGGTATTTCTTGGAGAAGATGTGATCTATTTGGGAGAACTCTGGCATTTCTGGAAGAAACTGTCCTATTTTGGGGATAAAAGAGGTATTTGTGGGTGAAAAGGTCCTATTTGAAGGGGGAAACCTGGTATTTCTTGGTGAAGATGTGATATATTTGGGAGAAATGTGGCATTTCTGGAAGAAACTGTCGTATTTTGGGGATAAAACAGGTATTTGTGGGTGAAAAGGTCCTATTTGAAGGGGGAAACCTGGTATTTCTTGGAGAAGATGTGATATATTTGGGAGAAATGTGGCATTTCTGGAAGAAACTGTCCTATGTTGGGGATAAAACAGGTATTTGTGGGTGAAAAGGTCCTATTTGAAGGGGGAAACGTGGTATTTCTTGGAGAAGATGTGGTATATTTGGAATAAATGCGGCATGTCTGGAAGAAACTGCCCTATTTTGGGGATAAAACAGGTATTTGTGGGTGAAAACGTTGTATTTGAAGGGGGAAACCTGTTCTTTCTTGGAGAAGATGTGATATATTTGGGAGAAATCTGGCATTTCTGGAAGAAACTGTCCTCTTTTGGGGATAAAAGAGGTATTTGTGGGTGATAAGGTCCTATTTGAAGGGGGAAACCTGGTATTTCTTGGAGAAGATGTGATATATTTGGGAGAAATGTGGCATTTCTGGAAGAAACTGTCCTATTTGGGGGATAAAACAGGTATTTGTGGGAGAAAAGGTCCTATTTGAAGGGGGAAAGCTGGTATTTCTTGGAGAAGATGTGATCTATTTGGGAGAAATGTGGCCTTTCTGGAAGAAACTGTCCTATTTTCGGGATAAAAGAGGTATTTGTGGGTGAAAAGGTCCTATTAGAAGGGGAAAACCTGGTATTTCTTGGAGAAGATGTGATATATTTGGGAGAAATGTGGCATTTCTGGAAGAAACTGTCCTATTTTGGGGATAAAAGAGGTATTTGTGGGTGATAAGGTCCTATTTGAAGGGGGAACCCTGGTATTTCTTGGAGAAGATGTGATATATTTGGGAGAAATGTGGCATTTCTGTTAGAAAATGTCCTATTTGGGGGATAAAAGAGGTATTTGTGGGTGAAAAGGTCCTATTTGAAGGGGGAAAGCTGGTATTTCTTGGAGAAGATGTGATCTATTTGGGAGAAATGTGGCATGTCTGGAAGAAAATGTCCAATTTGGGGGGAGAAGGCTGGTAGTTTTCGGTGAGAAGGTCCTATTTCAGGAGGAATCCTGGTATTTCTTGGAGAAGATGTGATATATTTGGGAGAAATGTGGCATTTCTGGAAGAAAATGTCCAATTTGGGGGGAGAAGTCTGGTAGTTTTGGGTGAGAAGGTCCTATTTCAGGAGGAATCCTGGCATTTCTTGGAGAAGATGTGATATATTTGGGAGAAATGTGGCCTTTCCGGAAGAAACTGTCTTCTTTTGGGGATAAAAGAGGTGTTAGTGTTTGAAAAGGTCCTATCTGAAGGGGGAAACCTGGTATTTCTTGGAGAAGATGTGATATATTTGGGAGAAATGTGGCATTTCTGGAAGAAAATGTCCTCTTTTGGGGATAAAAGAGGTATTTGTGGGAGAAAAGGTCCTAATTCAAGGGGGAAACCTGGTATTTCTTGGAGAAGATGTGATATATTTGGGAGAAATGTGGCATTTGTGGAAGAAACTGTCGTATTTTGGGCATAAAACAGGTATTTGTGGTTGAAAAGGTCCTATTTGAAGGGGGAAACCTGGTATTTCTTGGAGAAGATGTGATATATTTGGGAGAAATGTGGCCTTTCTGGAAGAAAATGTCCTCTTTTGGGGATAAAAGAGGTATTTGTGGGTGAAAAGGTCCTATTTGAAGGGGGAAACCTGGTATTTCTTGGAGAAGATGTGATATATTTGGGAGAAATGAGGCATTTCTGGAAGAAACTGTCCCATTTGGGGGGAGAAGCCTGGTATTAGTGGGTGAGAAGGTCCTATTTCAGGAGGAAACCTGGTATTTCTTGGAGAAGATGTGATCTATTGGGAGAAATGTGCCATTTCTGGAAGAAACTGTCCTCTTTTGGGGATAAAAGAGGTATTTGTGGGTGAAAAGGTCCTATTTGAAGGGGGAAAGCTGGTATTTCTTGGAGAAGATGTGATATATTTGGGAGAAATGTGGCATTTCTGGAAGAAACTGTCCTCTTTTGGGGATAAAAGAGGTATTTGTGGGTGAAAAGGTCCTATTTGAAGGGGGAACCCTGGTATTTCTTGGAGAAGATGTGATATATTTGGGAGAAATGTGGCATGTCTGGAAGAAACTGTCCTCTTTTGGGGATAAAAGAGGTATGTGTGGGAGAAAAGGTCGTATTTGAAGGGGGAAAGCTGGTATTTCTTGGAGAAGATGTGATATATTTGGGAGAAATGTGGCATGTCTGGAAGAAAAAGTCCTATTTGGGGGGAGAAGGCTGGTACTTGTGGGAGAAAAGGTCCTATTTCAGGAGGAAAGCTGGTATTTCTTGGAGGAGATGTGATATGTTTGGGAGAAATGTGGCATGTCTGGAAGAAACTGTCCTCTTTTGGGGATAAAAGAGGTATTTGTGGGTGAAAAGGTCGTATTTGAAGGGGGAAAGCTGGTATTTCTTGGAGAAGATGTGATATATTTGGGAGAAATGTGGCATTTCTGGAAAAAACTGTCCTATTTTGGGGATAAAACAGGTATTTGTGGGTGAAAAGGTCCTATTTGAAGGGGGAAACGTGGCATTTCTTGGAGAAGATATGATATATTTGGGAGAAATGTGGCATTTCTGGAAGAATATGTCCAATTTGAGGGATAAAACAGGTATTTGTGGGTAAAAAGGTCCTATTTGAAGGGGGAAACCTGGTATTTCTTGGAGAAGATATGGTATATTTGGGAGAAATGTGGCATTTCTGGAAGAAACTGTCCTTTTTTGGGGATAAAACAGGTATTTGTGGGTGAAAACGTTGTATTTGAAGGGGGGAAACCTGTTATTTCTTGGAGAAGATGTGATATGTTTGGGAGAAATGTGGCCTTTCTGGAAGAAAATGTCCAATTTGGGGGGAGAAGGCTGGTAGTTTTCGGTGAGAAGGTCCTATTTGAAGTTGGAAACCTGGAATTTCTTGGAGAAGATGTGATGTATTTGGGAGAAATGTGGCATTTCTGGAAGAAACTGTCCTCTTTTGGGGATAAAAGAGGTATTTGTGGGTGATAAGGTCCTATTTGAAGGGGGAAACCTGGTATTTCTTGGAGAAGATGTGATATATTTGGGAGAAATGTGGCATTTCTGGAAGAAACTGTCCTCTTTTGGGGATAAAACAGGTATTTGTGGGTGAAAAGGTCCTATTTGAAGGGGGAAACCTGGTATTTCTTGGAGAAGATGTGATATATTTGGGAGAAATGTGGCATTTCTGGAAGAAACTGTCCTATTTGGGGGATAAAACAGGTATTTGTGGGAGAAAAGGTCCTATTTGAAGGGGGAATCCTGGTATTTCTTGGAGAAGATGTGATCTATTTGGGAGAAATGTGGCCTTTCTGGAAGAAAATGTCCAATTTGGGGGGAGAAGTCTGGTAGTTTTGGGTGAGAAGGTCCTATTTCAGGAGGAATCCTGGTATTTCTTGGAGAAGATGTGATCTATTTGGGAGAAATGCGGCATTTCCGGAAGAAAATGTCCAATTTGGGGGGAGAAGTCTGGTAGTTTTGGGTGAGAAGTTCCTATTTCAGGAGGAATCCTGGCATTTCTTGGAGAAGATGTGATCTATTTGGGAGAAATGTGGCATTTCTGGAAGAAACTGTCCTCTTTTGGGGATAAAAGAGGTATTTGTGGGAGAAAAGGTCCTATCTGAAAAGGGAAACCTGGTATTTCTTGGAGAAGATGTGATATATTTGGGAGAAATGTGGCATTTCTGGAAGAAAATGTCCTCTTTTGGGGATAAAAGAGGTATTTGTGGGAGAAAAGGTCCTAATTCAAGGGGGAAACCTGGTATTTCTTGGAGAAGATGTGATATATTTGGGAGAAATGTGGCATTTGTGGAAGAAACTGTCGTATTTTGGGCATAAAACAGGTATTTGTGGTTGAAAAGGTCCTATTTGAAGGGGGAAACCTGGTATTTCTTGGAGAAGATGTGATATATTTGGGAGAAATGTGGCCTTTCTGGAAGAAAATGTCCTCTTTTGGGGATAAAAGAGGTATTTGTGGGTGAAAAGGTCCTATTTGAAGGGGGAAACCTGGTATTTCTTGGAGAAGATGTGATCTATTTGGGAGAAATGTGGCATGTCAGGAAGAAACTGTCCTCTTTTGGGGATAAAAGAGGTATTTGTGGGTGAAAAGGTCGTATTTGAAGGGGGAAACCTGGTATTTCTTGGAGAAGATGTGATCTATTTGGGAGAACTCTGGCATTTCTGGAAGAAACTGTCCTCTTTTGGGGATAAAAGAGGTATTTGTGGGTGAAAAGGTCCTATTTGAAGGGGGAAACCTGGTATTTCTTGGTGAAGATGTGATATATTTGGGAGAAATGTGGCATTTCTGGAAGAAACTGTCGTATTTTGGGGATAAAACAGGTATTTGTGGGTGAAAAGGTCCTATTTGAAGGGGGAAAGCTGGTATTTCTTGGAGAAGATGTGATCTATTTGGGAGAAATGTGGCATGTCTGGAAGAAAATGTCCAATTTGGGGGGAGAAGGCTGGTAGTTTTCGGTGAGAAGGTCCTATTTCAGGAGGAATCCTGGTATTTCTTGGAGAAGATGTGATATATTTGGGAGAAATGTGGCATTTCTGGAAGAAAATGTCCAATTTGGGGGGAGAAGTCTGGTAGTTTTGGGTGAGAAGGTCCTATTTCAGGAGGAATCCTGGCATTTCTTGGAGAAGATGTGATATATTTGGGAGAAATGTGGCCTTTCCGGAAGAAACAGTCTTCTTTTGGGGATAAAAGAGGTGTTAGTGTTTGAAAAGGTCCTATCTGAAGGGGGAAACCTGGTATTTCTTGGAGAAGATGTGATATATTTGGGAGAAATGTGGCATTTCTGGAAGAAAATGTCCTCTTTTGGGGATAAAAGAGGTATTTGTGGGAGAAAAGGTCCTAATTCAAGGGGGAAACCTGGTATTTCTTGGAGAAGATGTGATATATTTGGGAGAAATGTGGCATTTGTGGAAGAAACTGTCGTATTTTGGGCATAAAACAGGTATTTGTGGTTGAAAAGGTCCTATTTGAAGGGGGAAACCTGGTATTTCTTGGAGAAGATGTGATATATTTGGGAGAAATGTGGCCTTTCTGGAAGAAAATGTCCTCTTTTGGGGATAAAAGAGGTATTAGTGGGTGAAAAGGTCCTATTTGAAGGGGGAAAGCTGGTATTTCTTGGAGAAGATGTGATATATTTGGGAGAAATGAGGCATTTCTGGAAGAAACTGTCCCATTTGGGGGGAGAAGCCTGGTATTAGTGGGTGAGAAGGTCCTATTTCAGGAGGAAACCTGGTATTTCTTGGAGAAGATGTGATGTATTTGGGAGAAATGTGGCATTTCTGGAAGAAACTGTCCTCTTTTGGGGATAAAAGAGGTATTTGTGGGTGAAAAGGTCCTATTTGAAGGGGGAAAGCTGGTATTTCTTGGAGAAGATGTGATATATTTGGGAGATATGTGGCATTTCTGGAAGAAACTGTCCTCTTTTGGGGATAAAAGAGGTATTTGTGGGTGAAAAGGTCCTATTTGAAGGGGGAACCCTGGTATTTCTTGGAGAAGATGTGATATATTTGGGAGAAATGTGGCATGTCTGGAAGAAACTGTCCTCTTTTGGGGATAAAAGAGGTATGTGTGGAGAAAAGGTCGTATTTGAAGGGGGAAAGCTGGTATTTCTTGGAGAAGATGTGATATATTTGGGAGAAATGTGGCATGTCTGGAAGAAAAAGTCCTATTTGGGGGGAGAAGGCTGGTACTTGTGGGAGAAAAGGTCCTATTTCAGGAGGAAAGCTGGTATTTCTTGGAGGAGATGTGATATGTTTGGGAGAAATGTGGCATGTCTGGAAGAAACTGTCCTCTTTTGGGGATAAAAGAGGTATTTGTGGGTGAAAAGGTCGTATTTGAAGGGGGAAACCTGGTATTTCTTGGAGAAGATGTGATATATTTGGGAGAAATGTGGCATTTCTGGAAAAAACTATCATCTTTTGGGGATAAAACAGGTATTTGTGGGTGAAAATTTCCTATTTGAAGGGAGATAACTGGTATTTCTTGGAGAAGATGTGATATATTTGGGAGAAATGTGGCATTTCTGGAAGAAACTGTCCTATTTTGGGGATAAAACAGGTATTTGTGGGTGAAAAGGTCCTATTTGAAGGGGGAAACGTGGCATTTCTTGGAGAAGATATGATATATTTGGGAGAAATGTGGCATTTCTGGAAGAATATGTCCAATTTGAGGGATAAAACAGGTATTTGTGGGTAAAAAGGTCCTATTTGAAGGGGGAAACCTGGTATTTCTTGGAGAAGATATGGTATATTTGGGAGAAATGTGGCATTTCTGGAAGAAACTGTCCTTTTTTGGGGATAAAACAGGTATTTGTGGGTGAAAACGTTGTATTTGAAGGGGGAAACCTGTTATTTCTTGGAGAAGATGTGATATGTTTGGGAGAAATGTGGCCTTTCTGGAAGAAAATGTCCAATTTGGGGGGAGAAGGCTGGTAGTTTTCGGTGAGAAGGTCCTATTTGAAGTTGGAAACCTGGAATTTCTTGGAGAAGATGTGATGTATTTGGGAGAAATGTGGCATTTCTGGAAGAAACTGTCCTCTTTTGGGGATAAAAGAGGTATTTGTGGGTGATAAGGTCCTATTTGAAGGGGGAAACCTGGTATTTCTTGGAGAAGATGTGATATATTTGGGAGAAATGTGGCATTTCTGGAAGAAGCTGTCCTCTTTTGGGGATAAAACAGGTATTTGTGGGTGAAAAGGTCCTATTTGAAGGGGGAAACCTGGTATTTCTTGGAGAAGATGTGATCTATCTGGTAGAAATTTGGCATTTCTGGAAGAAAATGTCCAATTTGGGGGGAGAAGGCTGGTAGTTTTCGGTGAGAAGGTCCTATTTCAGGAGGAATCCTGGTATTTCTTGGAGAAGATGTGATCTATTTGGGAGAAATGCGGCATTTCCGGAAGAAAATGTCCAATTTGGGGGGAGAAGTCTGGCAGTTTTGGGTGAGAATGTCCTATTTCAGGAGGAATCCTGGCATTTCTTGGAGAAGATGTGATCTATTTGGGAGAAATGTGGCTTTTCTGGAAGAAACTGTCCTCTTTTGGGGATAAAAGAGGTATTTGTGGGAGAAAAGGTCCTATTTGAAGGGGGAAAGCTGGTATTTCTTGGAGAAGATGTGATATATTTGGGAGAAATGTGGCATTTCTGGAAGAAAATGTCCAATTTGGGGGGAGAAGGCTGGTAGTTTTCGGTGAGAAGGTCCTATTTCAGGAGGAATCCTGGTATTTCTTGGAGAAGATGTGATATATTTGGGAGAAATGTGGCCTTTCTGGAAGATAATGTCCAATTTGGGGGTAGAAGTCTGGTAGTTTTGGGTGAGAAGATCCTATTTCAGGAGGAATCCTGGCATTTCGTGGAGAAGATGTGATATATTTGGGAGAAATGTGGCATTTCTGGAAGAAACTGTCCTGTTTTGGGGATAAAAGAGGTATTAGTGGTTGAAAAGGTCCTATTTGAAGGGGGAAAGCTGGTATTTCTTGGAGAAGATGATATATATTTGGGAGAAATGTGGCATTTCTGGAAGAAACTGTCCTCTTTTGGGGATAAAAGAGGTATTTCATGGAGAAAAGGTCCTAATTCAAGGGGGAAACCTGGTATTTCTTGGAGAAGATGTGATATATTTGGGAGAAATGTGGCATTTCTGGAAGAAACTGTCCTCTTTTGGGGATAGAACAGGTATTTGTGGGTGAAAAGGTCCTATTTGAAGGGGGAAACCTGGTATTTCTTGGAGAAGATGTGATATATTTGGGAGAAATGTGGCATTTCTGGAAGAAACTGTCCTATTTTGGGGATAAAAGAGGTATTTGTGGGTGATAAGGTCCTATTTGAAGGGGGAACCCTGGTATTTCTTGGAGAAGATGTGATCTATTTGGGAGAAATGTGGCATGTCTGGAAGAAACTGTCATATTTGGGGGATAAAAGAGGTATTTGTGGGTGAGAAGGTCCTATTTGAAGGGGGAAAGCTGGTATTTCTTGGAGAAGATGTGATCTATTTGGGAGATATGTGGCATGTCTGGAAGAAAATGTCCAATTTGGGGGGAGAAGGCTGGTAGTTTTCGGTGAGAAGGTCCTATTTCAGGAGGAATCCTGGTATTTCTTGGAGAAGATGTGATATATTTGGGAGAAATGTGGCATGTCAGGAAGAAACTGTCCTCTTTTGGGGATAAAAGAGGTATTTGTGGGTGAAAAGGTCGTATTTGAAGGGGGAAACCTGGTATTTCTTGGAGAAGATGTGATCTATTTGGGAGAACTCTGGCATTTCTGGAAGAAACTGTCCTATGTTGGGGATAAAAGAGGTATTTGTGGGTGAAAAGGTCCTATTTGAAGGGGGAAAGCTGGTATTTCTTGGAGAAGATGTGATATATTTGGGAGAAATGTGGCATTTCTGGAAGAAACTGTCGTATTTTGGGGATAAAACAGGTATTTGTGGGTGAAAAGGTCCTATTTGAAGGGGGAAACCTGGTATTTCTTGGAGAAGATGTGATATATTTGGGAGAAATGTGGCATTTCTGGAAGAAACTGTCCTATGTTGGGGATAAAACAGGTATTTGTGGGTGAAAAGGTCCTATTTGAAGGGGGGAAACGTGGTATTTCTTGGAGAAGATGTGGTATATTTGGAATAAATGCGGCATGTCTGGAAGAAACTGTCCTATTTTGGGGATAAAACAGGTATTTGTGGGTGAAAAGGTCCTATTTGAAGGGGGAAACGTGGCATTTCTTGGAGAAGATATGATATATTTGGGAGAAATGTGGCATTTCTGGAAGAATATGTCCAATTTGAGGGATAAAACAGGTAATTGTGGGTAAAAAGGTCCTATTTGAAGGGGGAAACCTGGTATTTCTTGGAGAAGATATGGTATATTTGGGAGAAATGTGGCATTTCTGGAAGAAACTGTCCTTTTTTGGGGATAAAACAGGTATTTGTGGGTGAAAACGTTGTATTTGAAGGGGGAAACCTGTTATTTCTTGGAGAAGATGTGATATGTTTGGGAGAAATGTGGCCTTTCTGGAAGAAAATGTCCAATTTGGGGGGAGAAGGCTGGTAGTTTTCGGTGAGAAGGTCCTATTTGAAGTTGGAAACCTGGAATTTCTTGGAGAAGATGTGATGTATTTGGGAGAAATGTGGCATTTCTGGAAGAAACTGTCCTCTTTTGGGGATAAAAGAGGTATTTGTGGGTGATAAGGTCCTATTTGAAGGGGGAAACCTGGTATTTCTTGGAGAAGATGTGATATATTTGGGAGAAATGTGGCATTTCTGGAAGAAGCTGTCCTCTTTTGGGGATAAAACAGGTATTTGTGGGTGAAAAGGTCCTATTTGAAGGGGGAAACCTGTTCTTTCTTGGAGAAGATGTGATATATTTGGGAGAAATGTGGCATTTCTGGAAGAAACTGTCCTATTTGGGGGATAAAACAGGTATTTGTGGGAGAAAAGGTCCTATTTGAAGGGGGGAAAGCTGGTATTTCTTGGAGAAGATGTGATCTATTTGGGAGAAATGTGGCCTTTCTGGAAGAAAATGTCCAATTTGGGGGGAGAAGGCTGGTAGTTTTCGGTGAGAAGGTCCTATTTCAGGAGGAATCCTGGTATTTCTTGGAGAAGATGTGATCTATTTGGGAGAAATGCGGCATTTCCGGAAGAAAATGTCCAATTTGGGGGGAGAAGTCTGGTAGTTTTGGGTGAGAAGGTCCTATTTCAGGAGGAATCCTGGCATTTCTTGGAGAAGATGTGATCTATTTGGGAGAAATGTGGCATTTCTGGAAGAAACTGTCCTCTTTTGGGATAAAAGAGGTATTTGTGGGAGAAAAGGTCCTATCTGAAAAGGGAAACCTGGTATTTCTTGGAGAAGATGTGATATATTTGGGAGAAATGTGGCATTTCTGGAAGAAAATGTCCTCTTTTGGGGATAAAAGAGGTATTTGTGGGAGAAAAGGTCCTAATTCAAGGGGGAAACCTGGTATTTCTTGGAGAAGATGTGATATATTTGGGAGAAATGTGGCATTTGTGGAAGAAACTGTCGTATTTTGGCATAAAACAGGTATTTGTGGTTGAAAAGGTCCTATTTGAAGGGGGGAAACCTGGTATTTCTTGGAGAAGATGTGATATATTTGGGAGAAATGTGGCCTTTCTGGAAGAAAATGTCCTCTTTTGGGGATAAAAGAGGTATTTGTGGGTGAAAAAGGTCCTATTTGAAGGGGGGAAACCTGGTATTTCTTGGAGAAGATGTGATCTATTTGGGAGAAATGTGGCATTTCTGGAAGAAACTGTCCTCTTTTGGGGATAAAAGAGGTATTTGTGGGTGAAAAGGTCGTATTTGAAGGGGGAAACTGGTATTTCTTGGAGAAGATGTGATCTATTTGGGAGAACTCTGGCATTTCTGGAAGAAACTGTCCTATTTTGGGGATAAAAGAGGTATTTGTGGGTGAAAAGGTCCTATTTGAAGGGGGAAACCTGGTATTTCTTGGTGAAGATGTGATATATTTGGGAGAAATGTGGCATTTCTGGAAGAAACTGTCGTATTTTGGGGATAAAACAGGTATTTGTGGGTGAAAAGGTCCTATTTGAAGGGGGAAAGCTGGTATTTCTTGGAGAAGATGTGATCTATTTGGGAGAAATGTGGCATGTCTGAAGAAAATGTCCAATTTGGGGGGAGAAGGCTGGTAGTTTTCGGTGAGAAGGTCCTATTTCAGGAGGAATCCTGGTATTTCTTGGAGAAGATGTGATATATTTGGGAGAAATGTGGCATTTCTGGAAGAAAATGTCCAATTTGGGGGGAGAAGTCTGGTAGTTTTGGGTGAGAAGGTCCTATTTCAGGAGGAATCCTGGCATTTCTTGGAGAAGATGTGATATATTTGGGAGAAATGTGGCCTTTCCGGAAGAAACTGTCTTCTTTTGGGGATAAAAGAGGTGTTAGTGTTTGAAAAGGTCCTATCTGAAGGGGGAAACTGGTATTTCTTGGAGAAGATGTGATATATTTGGGAGAAATGTGGGCATTTCTGGAAGAAAATGTCCTCTTTTGGGGATAAAAGAGGTATTTGTGGGAGAAAAGGTCCTAATTCAAGGGGGAAACCTGGTATTTCTTGGAGAAGATGTGATATATTTGGGAGAAATGTGGCATTTGTGGAAGAAACTGTCGTATTTTGGGCATAAAACAGGTATTTGTGGTTGAAAAGGTCCTATTTGAAGGGGGAAACCTGGTATTTCTTGGAGAAGATGTGATATATTTGGGAGAAATGTGGCCTTTCTGGAAGAAAATGTCCTCTTTTGGGGATAAAAGAGGTATTTGTGGGTGAAAGGTCCTATTTGAAGGGGGAAACCTGGTATTTCTTGGAGAAGATGTGATATATTTGGGAGAAATGAGGCATTTCTGGAAGAAACTGTCCCATTTGGGGGGAGAAGCCTGGTATTAGTGGGTGAGAAGGTCCTATTTCAGGAGGAAACCTGGTATTTCTTGGAGAAGATGTGATCTATTTGGGAGAAATGTGCCATTTCTGGAAGAAACTGTCCTCTTTTGGGGATAAAAGAGGTATTTGTGGGTGAAAAGGTCCTATTTGAAGGGGGAAAGCTGGTATTTCTTGGAGAAGATGTGATATATTTGGGAGATATGTGGCATTTCTGGAAGAAACTGTCCTCTTTTGGGGATAAAAGAGGTATTTGTGGGTGAAAAGGTCCTATTTGAAGGGGGAACCCTGGTATTTCTTGGAGAAGATGTGATATATTTGGAGAAATGTGGCATGTCTGGAAGAAACTGTCCTCTTTTGGGGATAAAAGAGGTATGTGTGGGAGAAAAGGTCGTATTTGAAGGGGGGAAAGCTGGTATTTCTTGGAGAAGATGTGATATATTTGGGAGAAATGTGGCATGTCTGGAAGAAAAAGTCCTATTTGGGGGGAGAAGGCTGGTACTTGTGGGAGAAAAGGTCCTATTTCAGGAGGAAAGCTGGTATTTCTTGGAGGAGATGTGATATGTTTGGGAGAAATGTGGCATGTCTGGAAGAAACTGTCCCTCTTTTGGGGATAAAAGAGGTATTTGTGGGTGAAAAGGTCGTATTTGAAGGGGGAAACCTGGTATTTCTTGGAGAAGATGTGATATATTTGGGAGAAATGTGGCATTTCTGGAAAAAACTATCATCTTTTGGGGATAAAACAGGTATTTGTGGGTGAAAATTTCCTATTTGAAGGAGATAACTGGTATTTCTTGGAGAAGATGTGATATATTTGGGAGAAATGTGGCATTTCTGGAAGAAACTGTCCTATTTTGGGGATAAAACAGGTATTTGTGGTGAAAAGGTCCTATTTGAAGGGGGAAACGTGGCATTTCTTGGAGAAGATATGATATATTTGGGAGAAATGTGGCATTTCTGGAAGAATATGTCCAATTTGAGGGATAAAACAGGTATTTGTGGGTAAAAAGGGTCCTATTTGAAGGGGGAAACCTGGTATTTCTTGGAGAAGATATGGTATATTTGGGAGAAATGTGGCATTTCTGGAAGAAACTGTCCTTTTTTGGGGATAAAACAGGTATTTGTGGGTGAAAACGTTGTATTTGAAGGGGGAAACCTGTTATTTCTTGGAGAAGATGTGATATGTTGGGGAGAAATGTGGCCTTTCTGGAAGAAAATGTCCAATTTGGGGGGAGAAGGCTGGTAGTTTTCGGTGAGAAGGTCCTATTTGAAGTTGGAAACCTGGATTTCTTGGAGAAGATGTGATGTATTTGGGAGAAATGTGGCATTTCTGGAAGAAACTGTCCTCCTTTTGGCGATAGAACAGGTATTTGTGGGTGAAAAGGTCCTATTTGAAGGGGGAAACCTGGTATTTCTTGGAGAGATGTGGATATATTTGGGAGAAATGTGGCATTTCTGGAAGAAGCTGTCCTCTTTTGGGGATAAAACAGGTATTTGTGGGTGAAAAGGTCCTATTTGAAGGGGGAAACCTGGTATTTCTGGAGAAGATGTGATATATTTGGGAGAAATGTGGCATTTCTGGAAGAAACTGTCCCTATTTGGGGATAAAACAGGTATTTGTGGGAGAAAAGGTCCTATTTGAAGGGGGAAAGCTGGTATTTCTTGGAGAAGATGTGATCTATTTGGGAGAAATGTGGCCTTTCTGGAAGAAAATGTCCAATTTGGGGGGAGAAGGCTGGTAGTTTTCGGTGAGAAGGTCCTATTTCAGGAGGAATCCTGGTATTTCTTGGAGAAGATGTGATCTATTTGGGAGAAATGCGGCATTTCCGGAAGAAAATGTCCAATTTGGGGGGAGAAGTCTGGTAGTTTTGGGTGAGAAGGTCCTATTTCAGGAGGAATCCTGGCATTTCTTGGAGAAGATGTGATCTATTTGGGAGAAATGTGGCATTTCTGGAAGAAACTGTCCTCTTTTGGGATAAAAGAGGTATTTGTGGGAGAAAAGGTCCTATTTGAAGGGGGAAAGCTGGTATTTCTTGGAGAAGATGTGATATATTTGGGAGAAATGTGGCATTTCTGGAAGAAAATGTCCAATTTGGGGGGAGAAGGCTGGTAGTTTTCGGTGAGAAGGTCCTATTTCAGGAGGAATCCTGGTATTTCTTGGAGAAGATGTGATATATTTGGGAGAAATGTGGCCTTTCTGGAAGATAATGTCCAATTTGGGGGTAGAAGTCTGGTAGTTTTGGGTGAGAAGATCCTATTTCAGGAGGAATCCTGGCATTTCGTGGAGAAGATGTGATATATTTGGGAGAAATGGTGGCATTTCTGGAAGAAACTGTCCTGTTTTGGGGATAAAAGAGGTATTAGTGGTTGAAAAGGTCCTATTTGAAGGGGAAAGCTGGTATTTCTTGGAGAAGATGATATATATTTGGGAGAAATGTGGCATTTCTGGAAGAAACTGTCCTCTTTGGGGATAAAAGAGGTATTTCATGGAGAAAAGGTCCTAATTCAAGGGGGAAACCTGGTATTTCTTGGAGAAGATGTGATATATTTGGGAGAAATGTGGCATTTCTGGAAGAAACTGTCCTCTTTTGGGGATAGAACAGGTATTTGTGGGTGAAAAGGTCCTATTTGAAGGGGGAAACCTGGTATTTCTTGGAGAAGATGTGATATATTTGGGAGAAATGTGGCATTTCTGGAAGAAACTGTCCTATTTTGGGGATAAAAGAGGTATTTGTGGGTGATAAGGTCCTATTTGAAGGGGGAACCCTGGTATTTCTTGGAGAAGATGTGATCTATTTTGGGAGAAATGTGGCATGTCTGGAAGAAACTGTCATATTTGGGGGATAAAAGAGGTATTTGTGGGTGAGAAGGTCCTATTTGAAGGGGGAAAGCTGGTATTTCTTGGAGAAGATGTGATCTATTTGGGAGATATGTGGCATGTCTGGAGAAAATGTCCAATTTGGGGGGAGAAGGCTGGTAGTTTTCGGTGAGAAGGTCCTATTTCAGGAGGAATCCTGGTATTTCTTGGAGAAGATGTGATATATTTGGGAGAAATGTGGCATGTCAGGAAGAAACTGTCCTCTTTTGGGGATAAAAGAGGTATTTGTGGGTGAAAAGGTCGTATTTGAAGGGGGAAACCTGGTATTTCTTGGAGAAGATGTGATCTATTTGGGAGAACTCTGGCATTTCTGGAAGAAACTGTCCTATTTTGGGGATAAAAGAGGTATTTGTGGGTGAAAAGGTCCTATTTGAAGGGGAAAGCTGGTATTTCTTGGAGAAGATGTGATATATTTGGGAGAAATGTGGCATTTCTGGAAGAAACTGTCGTATTTTGGGGATAAAACAGGTATTTGTGGGTGAAAAGGTCCTATTTGAAGGGGGAAACCTGGTATTTCTTGGAGAAGATGTGATATATTTGGGAGAAATGTGGCATTTCTGGAAGAAACTGTCCTATGTTGGGGATAAAACAGGTATTTGTGGGTGAAAAAGGTCCCTATTTGAAGGGGGAAACGTGGTATTTCTTGGAGAAGATGTGGTATATTTGGAATAAATGCGGCATGTCTGGAAGAAACTGTCCTATTTTGGGGATAAAACAGGTATTTGTGGGTGAAAACGTTGTATTTGAAGGGGGAAACCTGTTCTTTCTTGGAGAAGATGTGATATATTTGGGAGAAATGTGGCATTTCTGGAAGAAACTGTCCTCTTTGGGGATTAAAAGAGGTATTTGTGGGTGAAAAGGTCGTATTTGAAGGGGGAAACTGGTATTTCTTGGAGAAGATGTGATATATTTGGGAGAAATGTGGCATTTCTGGAAAAAACTATCATCTTTTGGGGATAAAACAGGTATTTGTGGGTGAAAATTTCCTATTTGAAGGGAGATAACTGGTATTTCTTGGAGAAGATGTGATATATTTGGGAGAAATGTGGCATTTCTGGAAGAAACTGTCCTATTTTGGGGATAAAACAGGTATTTGTGGGTGAAAAGGTCCTATTTGAAGGGGGAAACGTGGCATTTCTTGGAGAAGATATGATATATTTGGGAGAAATGTGGCATTTCTGGAAGAATATGTCCAATTTGAGGGATAAAACAGGTATTTGTGGGTAAAAAGGTCCTATTTGAAGGGGGAAACCTGGTATTTCTTGGAGAAGATATGGTATATTTGGGAGAAATGTGGCATTTCTGGAAGAAACTGTCCTTTTTTGGGGATAAAACAGGTATTTGTGGGTGAAAACGTTGTATTTGAAGGGGGAAACCTGTTATTTCTTGGAGAAGATGTGATATGTTTGGGAGAAATGTGGCCTTTCTGGAAGAAAATGTCCAATTTGGGGGGAGAAGGCTGGTAGTTTTCGGTGAGAAGGTCCTATTTGAAGTTGGAAACCTGGAATTTCTTGGAGAAGATGTGATGTATTTGGGAGAAATGTGGCATTTCTGGAAGAAACTGTCCTCTTTTGGGGATAAAAGAGGTATTTGTGGGTGATAAGGTCCTATTTGAAGGGGGAAACCTGGTATTTCTTGGAGAAGATGTGATATATTTGGGAGAAATGTGGCATTTCTGGAAGAAGCTGTCCTCTTTTGGGGATAAAACAGGTATTTGTGGGTGAAAAGGTCCTATTTGAAGGGGGAAACCTGGTATTTCTTGGAGAAGATGTGATATATTTGGGAGAAATGTGGCATTTCTGGAAGAAACTGTCCTATTTGGGGGATAAAACAGGTATTTGTGGGAGAAAAGGTCCTATTTGAAGGGGGAAAGCTGGTATTTCTTGGAGAAGATGTGATCTATTTGGGAGAAATGTGGCCTTTCTGGAAGAAAATGTCCAATTTGGGGGGAGAAGGCTGGTAGTTTTCGGTGAGAAGGTCCTATTTCAGGAGGAATCCTGGTATTTCTTGGAGAAGATGTGATCTATTTGGGAGAAATGCGGCATTTCCGGAAGAAAATGTCCAATTTGGGGGGAGAAGTCTGGTAGTTTTGGGTGAGAAGGTCCTATTTCAGGAGGAATCCTGGCATTTCTTGGAGAAGATGTGATCTATTTGGGAGAAATGTGGCATTTCTGGAAGAAACTGTCCTCTTTTGGGGATAAAAGAGGTATTTGTGGGAGAAAAGGTCCTATTTGAAGGGGGAAAGCTGGTATTTCTTGGAGAAGATGTGATATATTTGGGAGAAATGTGGCCTTTCTGGAAGAAAATGTCCAATTTGGGGGGAGAAGGCTGGTAGTTTTCGGTGAGAAGGTCCTATTTCAGGAGGAATCCTGGTATTTCTTGGAGAAGATGTGATATATTTGGGAGAAATGTGGCCTTTCTGGAAGATAATGTCCAATTTGGGGGTAGAAGTCTGGTAGTTTTGGGTGAGAAGGTCCTATTTCAGGAGGAATCCTGGCATTTCGTGGAGAAGATGTGATATATTTGGGAGAAATGTGGCATTTCTGGAAGAAACTGTCCTGTTTTGGGGATAAAAGAGGTATTAGTGGTTGAAAAGGTCCTATTTGAAGGGGGAAAGCTGGTATTTCTTGGAGAAGATGATATATATTTGGGAGAAATGTGGCATTTCTGGAAGAAACTGTCCTCTTTTGGGGATAAAAGAGGTATTTCATGGAGAAAAGGTCCTAATTCAAGGGGGAAACCTGGTATTTCTTGGAGAAGATGTGATATATTTGGGAGAAATGTGGCATTTCTGGAAGAAACTGTCCTCTTTTGGGGATAAAACAGGTATTTGTGGGTGAAAAGGTCCTATTTGAAGGGGGAAACCTGGTATTTCTTGGAGAAGATGTGATATATTTGGGAGAAATGTGGCATTTCTGGAAGAAACTGTCCTATTTTGGGGATAAAAGAGGTATTTGTGGGTGATAAGGTCCTATTTGAAGGGGGAACCCTGGTATTTCTTGGAGAAGATGTGATCTATTTGGGAGAAATGTGGCATGTCTGGAAGAAACTGTCATATTTGGGGGATAAAAGAGGTATTTCTGGGTGAAAAGGTCCTATTTGAAGGGGGAAAGCTGGTATTTCTTGGAGAAGATGTGATCTATTTGGGAGATATGTGGCATGTCTGGAAGAAAATGTCCAATTTGGGGGGAGAAGGCTGGTAGTTTTCGGTGAGAAGGTCCTATTTCAGGAGGAATCCTGGTATTTCTTGGAGAAGATGTGATCTATTTGGGAGAAATGTGGCATGTCAGGAAGAAACTGTCCTCTTTTGGGGATAAAAGAGGTATTTGTGGGTGAAAAGGTCGTATTTGAAGGGGGAAACCTGGTATTTCTTGGAGAAGATGTGATCTATTTGGGAGAACTCTGGCATTTCTGGAAGAAACTGTCCTATTTTGGGGATAAAAGAGGTATTTGTGGGTGAAAAGGTCCTATTTGAAGGGGGAAAGCTGGTATTTCTTGGAGAAGATGTGATATATTTGGGAGAAATGTGGCATTTCTGGAAGAAACTGTCGTATTTTGGGGATAAAACAGGTATTTGTGGGTGAAAAGGTCCTATTTGAAGGGGGAAACCTGGTATTTCTTGGAGAAGATGTGATATATTTGGGAGAAATGTGGCATTTCTGGAAGAAACTGTCCTATGTTGGGGATAAAAGAGGTATTTGTGGGTGAAAAGGTCCTATTTGAAGGGGGAAACCTGGTATTTCTTGGAGAAGATGTGGTATATTTGGAATAAATGCGGCATGTCTGGAAGAAACTGTCCTATTTTGGGGATAAAACAGGTATTTGTGGGTGAAAACGTTGTATTTGAAGGGGGAAACCTGTTCTTTCTTGGAGAAGATGTGATATATTTGGGAGAAATGTGGCATTTCTGGAAGAAACTGTCCTATTTTGGGGATAAAAGAGGTATTTGTGGGTGATAAGGTCCTATTTGAAGGGGGAACCCTGGTATTTCTTGGAGAAGATGTGATATATTTGGGAGAAATGTGGCATTTCTGGAAGAAACTGTCCTATTTTTGGGATAAAAGAGGTATTTGTGGGTGAAAAGGTCCTATTTGAAGGGGGAAAGCTGGTATTTCTTGGAGAAGATGTGATCTATTTGGGAGAAATGTGGCATGTCTGGAAGAAAATGTCCAATTTGGGGGGAGAAGGCTGGTAGTTTTCGGTGAGAAGGTCCTATTTCAGGAGGAATCCTGGTATTTCTTGGAGAAGATGTGATATATTTGGGAGAAATGTGGCATTTCTGGAAGAAAATGTCCAATTTGGGGGGAGAAGTCTGGTAGTTTTGGGTGAGAAGGTCCTATTTCAGGAGGAATCCTGGCATTTCTTGGAGAAGATGTGATATATTTGGGAGAAATGTGGCCTTTCCGGAAGAAACTGTCCTATTTTGGGGATAAAAGAGGTATTAGTGTTTGAAAAGGTCCTATCTGAAAAGGGAAACCTGGTATTTCTTGGAGAAGATGTGATATATTTGGGAGAAATGTGGCATTTCTGGAAGAAAATGTCCTCTTTTGGGGATAAAAGAGGTATTTGTGGGAGAAAAGGTCCTAATTCAAGGGGGAAACCTGGTATTTCTTGGAGAAGATGTGATATATTTGGGAGAAATGTGGCATTTGTGGAAGAAACTGTCGTATTTTGGGCATAAAACAGGTATTTGTGGGTGAAAAGGTCCTATTTGAAGGGGGAAACCTGGTATTTCTTGGAGAAGATGTGATATATTTGGGAGAAATGTGGCCTTTCTGGAAGAAAATGTCCTCTTTTGGGGATAAAAGAGGTATTTGTGGGTGAAAAGGTCCTATTTGAAGGGGGAAACCTGGTATTTCTTGGAGAAGATGTGATTTATTTGGGAGAAATGAGGCATTTCTGGAAGAAACTGTCCCATTTGGGGGGAGAAGCCTGGTATTAGTGGGTGAGAAGGTCCTATTTCAGGAGGAAACCTGTTATTTCTTGGAGAAGATGTGATATATTTTGGAGAAATGTGCCATTTCTGGAAGAAACTGTCCTCTTTTGGGGATAAAAGAGGTATTTGTGGGTGAAAAGGTCCTATTTGAAGGGGGAAAGCTGGTATTTCTTGGAGAAGATGTGATATATTTGGGAGAAATGTGGCATTTCTGGAAGAAACTGTCCTCTTTTGGGGATAAAAGAGGTATTTGTGGGTGAAAAGGTCCTATTTGAAGGGGGAACCCTGGTATTTCTTGGAGAAGATGTGATATATTTGGGAGAAATGTGGCATGTCTGGAAGAAACTGTCCTCTTTTGGGGATAAAAGAGGTATGTGTGGGAGAAAAGGTCGTATTTGAAGGGGGAAAGCTGGTATTTCTTGGAGAAGATGTGATATATTTGGGAGAAATGTGGCATGTCTGGAAGAAAAAGTCCTATTTGGGGGGAGAAGGCTGGTACTTGTGGGAGAAAAGGTCCTATTTCAGGAGGAAAGCTGGTATTTCTTGGAGGAGATGTGATATGTTTGGGAGAAATGTGGCCTTTCTGGAAGAAACTGTCCTCTTTTGGGGATAAAAGAGGTATTTGTGGGTGAAAAGGTCGTATTTGAAGGGGGAAACCTGGTATTTCTTGGAGAAGATGTGATATATTTGGGAGAAATGTGGCATTTCTGGAAAATCTATCATCTTTTGGGGATAAAACAGGTATTTGTGGGTGAAAAGGTCCTATTTGAAGGGAGAAACCTGGTATTTCTTGGAGAAGATGTGATATATTTGGGAGAAATGTGGCATTTCTGGAAGAAACTGTCCTATTTTGGGGATAAAACAGGTATTTGTGGGTGAAAAGGTCCTATTTGAAGGGGGAAACGTGGCATTTCTTGGAGAAGATATGATATATTTGGGAGAAATGTGGCATTTCTGGAAGAATATGTCCAATTTGAGGGATAAAACAGGTATTTGTGGGTGAAAAGGTCCTATTTGAAGGGGGAAACCTGGTATTTCTTGGAGAAGATATGGTATATTTGGGAGAAATGTGGCATTTCTGGAAGAAACTGTCCTTTTTTGGGGATAAAACAGGTATTTGTGGGTGAAAACGTTGTATTTGAAGGGGGAAACCTGTTATTTCTTGGAGAAGATGTGATATGTTTGGGAGAAATGTGGCCTTTCTGGAAGAAAATGTCCAATTTGGGGGGAGAAGGCTGGTAGTTTTCGGTGAGAAGGTCCTATTTGAAGTTGGAAACCTGGTATTTCTTGGAGAAGATGTGATGTATTTGGGAGAAATGTGGCATTTCTGGAAGAAACTGTCCTCTTTTGGGGATAAAAGAGGTATTTGTGGGTGATAAGGTCCTATTTGAAGGGGAACCCTGGTATTTCTTGGAGAAGATGTGATATATTTGGGAGAAATGTGGCATTTCTGGAAGAAGCTGTCCTCTTTTGGGGATAAAAGTGGTATTTGTGGGTGAAAAGGTCCTATTTGAAGGGGGAAACCTGGTATTTCTTGGAGAAGATGTGATATATTTGGGAGAAATGTGGCATTTCTGGAAGAAACTGTCCCATTTGGGGATAAAAGAGGTATTTGTGGGAGAAAAGGTCCTATTTGAAGGGGGAAAGCTGGTATTTCTTGGAGAAGATGTGATCTATTTGGGAGAAATGTGGCCTTTCTGGAAGAAAATGTCCAATTTAGGGGGAGAAGGCTGGTAGTTTTCGGTGAGAAGGTCCTATTTCAGGAGGAATCCTGGTATTTCTTGGAGAAGATGTGATCTATTTGGGAGAAATGCGGCATTTCCGGAAGAAAATGTCCAATTTGGGGGGAGAAGTCTGGTAGTTTTGGGTGAGAAGGTCCTATTTCAGGAGGAATCCTGGCATTTCTTGGAGAAGATGTGATCTATTTGGGAGAAATGTGGACTTTCCGGAAGAAACTGTCCTCTTTTGGGGATAAAAGAGGTATTTGTGGGTGAAAAGGTCCTATTTGAAGGGGGAAAGCTGGTATTTCTTGGAGAAGATGTGATATATTTGGGAGAAATGAGGCCTTTCTGGAAGAAAATGTCCAATTTGGGGGGAGAAGGCTGGTAGTTTTCGGTGAGAAGGTCCTATTTCAGGAGGAATCCTGGTATTTCTTGGAGAAGATGTGATCTATTTGGGAGAAATGTGGCCTTTCTGGAAGAAAATGTCCAATTTGGGGGTAGAAGGCTGGTAGTTTTTGGTGAGAAGGTCCTATTTCAGGAGGAATCCTGGCATTTCTTGGAGAAGATGTGATATATTTGGGAGAAATGTGGCATTTCTGGAAGAAACTGTCCTGTTTTGGGGATAAAAGAGGTATTAGTGTTTGAAAAGGTCCTATTTGAAGGGGGAAAGCTGGTATTTCTTGGAGAAGATGTGATATATTTGGGAGAAATCTGGCATTTCTGGAAGAAACTGTCCTATTTTGGGGATAAAAGAGGTATTTGTGGGTGATAAGGTCCTATTTGAAGGGGGAACCCTGGTATTTCTTGGAGAAGATGTGATATATTTGGGAGAAATGTGGCATTTCTGGAAGAAACTGTCCTCTTTTGGGGATAAAACAGGTATTTGTGGGTGAAAAGGTCCTATTTGAAGGGGGAAACCAGGTATTTCTTGGAGAAGATGTGATATATTTGGGAGAAATGTGGCATTTCGGGAAGAAACTGTCCTATTTTGGGGATAAAAGAGGTATTTGTGGGTGAAAAGGTCCTATTTGAAGGGGAAACCTGGTATTTCTTGGAGAAGATGTGATATATTTGGGAGAAATGTGGCATTTCTGGAAGAAAATGTCCAATTTGGGGGGAGAAGTCTGGTAGTTTTGGGTGAGAAGGTCCTATTTCAGGAGGAATCCTGGCATTTCTTGGAGAAGATGTGATCTATTTGGGAGAAATGTGGCCTTTCCGGAAGAAACTGTCCTCTTTTGGGGATAAAAGAGGTATTAGTGTTTGAAAAGGTCCTATTTGAAGGGGGAAACCTGGTATTTCTTGGAGAAGATGTGATCTATTTGGGAGAAATGTGGCATTTCTGGAAGAAAATGTCCTCTTTTGGGGATAAAAGAGGTATTTGTGGGAGAAAAGGTCCTAATTCAAGGGGGAAACCTGGTATTTCTTGGAGAAGATGTGATATATTTGGGAGAAATGTGGCATTTGTGGAAGAAACTGTCGTATTTTGGGCATAAAACAGGTATTTGTGGTTGAAAAGGTCCTATTTGAAGGGGGAAACCTGGTATTTCTTGGAGAAGATGTGATATATTTGGGAGAAATGTGGCCTTTCTGGAAGAAAATGTCCTCTTTTGGGGATAAAAGAGGTATTTGTGGGTGAAAAGGTCCTATTTGAAGGGGGAAACCTGGTATTTCTTGGAGAAGATGTGATATATTTGGGAGAAATGAGGCATTTCTGGAAGAAACTGTCCCATTTGGGGGGAGAAGCCTGGTATTAGTGGGTGAGAAGGTCCTATTTCAGGAGGAAACCTGGTATTTCTTGGAGAAGATGTGATCTATTTGGGAGAAATGTGGCATTTCTGGAAGAAACTGTCCTCTTTTGGGGATAAAACAGGTACTTGTGGGTGAAAAGGTCCTATTTGAAGGGGGAAAGCTGGTATTTCTTGGAGAAGATGTGATATATTTGGGAGAAATGTGGCATTTCTGGAAGAAACTGTCCTTTTTTGGGGATAAAACAGGTATTTGTGGGTGAAAACGTTGTATTTGAAGGGGGAAACCTGTTATTTCTTGGAGAAGATGTGATATGTTTGGGAGAAATGTGGCCTTTCTGGAAGAAAATGTCCAATTTTGGGGGAGAAGGCTGGTAGTTTTCGGTGAGAAGGTCCTATTTGAAGTTGGAAACCTGGTATTTCTTGGAGAAGATGTGATATATTTGGGAGAAATGTGGCATTTCTGGAAGAAACTGTCCTCTTTTGGGATAAAAGAGGTATTTGTGGGTGATAAGGTCCTATTTGAAGGGGGAACCCTGGTATTTCTTGGAGAAGATGTGATATATTTGGGAGAAATGTGGCATTTCTGGAAGAAGCTGTCCTCTTTTGGGGATAAAACAGGTATTTGTGGGTGAAAAGGTCCTATTTGAAGGGGGAAACCTGGTATTTCTTGGAGAAGATGTGATATATTTGGGAGAAATGTGGCATTTCTGGAAGAAACTGTCCTATTTGGGGGATAAAAGAGGTATTTGTGGGAGAAAAGGTCCTATTTCAGGAGGAATCCTGGCATTTCTTGGAGAAGATGTGATCTATTTGGGAGAAATGTGGCCTTTCCGGAAGAAACTGTCCTCTTTTGGGGATAAAAGAGGTATTTGTGGGTGAAAAGGTCCTATTTGAAGGGGGAAACCTGGTATTTCTTGGAGAAGATGTGATCTATTTGGGAGAAATGAGGCCTTTCTGGATGAAAATGTCCAATTTGGGGGGAGAAGGCTGGTAGTTTTCGGTGAGAAGGTCCTATTTCAGGAGGAATCCTGGTATTTCTTGGAGAAGATGTGATCTATTTGGGAGAAATGTGGCCTTTCTGGAAGAAAATGTCCAATTTGGGGTAGAAGTCTGGTAGTTTTGGGTGAGAAGGTCCTATTTCAGGAGGAATCCTGGCATTTCTTGGAGAAGATGTGATATATTTGGGAGAAATGTGGCATTTCTGGAAGAAACTGTCCTGTTTTGGGGATAAAAGAGGTATTAGTGGTTGAAAAGGTCCTATTTGAAGGGGGAAAGCTGGTATTTCTTGGAGAAGATGATATATATTTGGGAGAAATGTGGCATTTCTGGAAGAAACTGTCCTCTTTTGGGGATAAAAGAGGTATTTCATGGAGAAAAGGTCCTAATTCAAGGGGGAAACCTGGTATTTCTTGGAGAAGATGTGATATATTTGGGAGAAATGTGGCATTTCTGGAAGAAACTGTCCTCTTTTGGGGATAAAACAGGTATTTGTGGGTGAAAAGGTCCTATTTGAAGGGGGAAACCTGGTATTTCTTGGAGAAGATGTGATATATTTGGGAGAAATGTGGCATTTCTGGAAGAAACTGTCCTATTTTGGGGATAAAAGAGGTATTTGTGGGTGAAAAGGTCCTATTTGAAGGGGGAAACCTGGTATTTCTCGGAGAAGATGTGATATATTTGGGAGAAATGTGGCATTTCTGGAAGAAACTGTCCTCTTTTGGGGATAAAAGAGGTATTTGTGGGTGAAAAGGTCCTATTTGAAGGGGGAACCCTGGTATTTCTTGGAGAAGATGTGCTATATATGGGAGAAATGTGGCATGTCTGGAAGAAACTGTCCTCTTTTGGGGATAAAAGAGGTATTTGTGGGTGAAAAGGTCCTATTTGAAGGGGGAAAGCTGGTATTTCTTGGAGAAGATGTGATATATTTGGGAGAAATGTGGCATTTCTGGAAGAATATGTCCAATTTGAGGGATAAAACAGGTATTTGTGGTTGAAAAGGTCCTATTTGAAGGGGGAAAGCTGGTATTTCTTGGAGAAGATGTGATCTATTTGGGAGAAATATGGCCTTTCTGGAAGAAACTGTCCTATGTTGGGGATAAAAGAGGTATTTGTGGGTGAAAAGGTCCTATTTGAAGGGGGAAACCTGGTATTTCTTGGAGAAGATGTGATATATTTGGGAGAAATGTGGCATTTCTGGAAGAAACTGTCCTATGTTGGGGATAAAACAGGTATTTGTGGGTGAAAACGTTGTATTTGAAGGGGAAAGCTGTTATTTCTTGGAGAAGATGTGATATATTTGGGAGAAATGTGGCATTTCTGGAAGAAACTGTCCTCTTTTGGGGATAAAAGAGGTATTTGTGGGTGAAAAGGTCCTATTTGAAGGGGGAAACGTGGTATTTCTTGGAGAAGATGTGATATATTTGGGAGAAATGTGGCATTTCTGGAAGAAACTGTCGTATTTTGGGCAAAATAGGTATTTGTGGTTGAAAAGGTCCTATTTGAAGGGGGAAAGCTGGTATTTCTTGGAGAAGATGTGATATATTTGGGAGAAATGTGGCATTTCTGGAAGAAACTGTCCTCTTTTGGGGATCAAAGAGGTATTTGTGGGTGAAAAGGTCCTATTTGAAGGGGGAAAGCTGGTATTTCTTGGAGAAGATGTGATATATTTGGGAGAAATGTGGCATGTCTGGAAGAAGCTGTAATATTTTGGGGATAAAAGAGGTATTTGTGGGTGAAAAGGTCCTATTTGAAGGGGGAAACCTGGTATTTCTTGGAGAAGATGTGATATATTTGGGAGAAAGGTGGCATTTCTGGAAGAAACTGTCCTCTTTTGGGGATCAAAGAGGTATTTGTGGGTGAAAAGGTCCTATTTGAAGGGGGAACCCTGGTATTTCTTGGAGAAGATGTGATATATTTGGGAGAAATGTGGCATGTCTGGAAGAAGCTGTCCTATTTTGGGGATAAAAGAGGTATTTGTGGGTGAAAAGGTCCTATTTGAAGGGGGAAAGCTGGTATTTCTTGGAGAAGATGTGATATATTTGGGAGAAATGTGACATTTCTGGAAGAAACTGTCCTATTTGGGGGATAAAACAGGTATTTGTGGGAGAAAAGGTCCTATTTGAAGGGGGAAAGCTGGTATTTCTTGGAGAAGATATGATCTATCTGGGAGAAATGTGGCCTTTCTGGCAGAAACTGTCCTATTTGGGGGATAAAAGAGGTATTAGTGGGTGAAAAGGTCCTATTTGAAGGGGGAAAGCTGGTATTTCTTGGAGAAGATGTGATCTATTTGGGAGAAATGTGGCATGTCTGGAAGAAAATGTCCAATATGGGGGGAGAAGGCTGGTAGTTTTCGGTGAGAAGGTCCTATTTCAGGAGGAATCCTGGTATTTCTTGGAGAAGATGTGATATATTTGGGAGAAATGTGGCATTTCTGGAAGAAAATGTCCAATTTGGGGGGAGAAGTCTGGTAGTTTTGGGTGAGAAGGTCCTACTTCAGGAGGAATCCTGGCATTTCTTGGAGAAGATGTGATATATTTGGGAGAAATGTGGCCTTTCCGGAAGAAACTGTCCTCTTTTGGGGATAAAAGATGTATTAGTGTTCGAAAAGGTCCTATTTCCAGGGGGAAACCTGGTATTTCTTGGAGAAGATGTGATATATTTGGGAGAAATGTGGCATTTCTGGAAGAAAATGTCCTCTTTTGGGGATAAAACAGGTATTTGTGGGAGAAAAGGTCCTAATTCAAGGGGGAAACCTGGTATTTCTTGGAGAAGATGTGATATATTTGGGAGAAATGTGGCATTTCTGGAAGAAACTGTCGTATTTTTGGCATAAAACAGGTATTTGTGGTTGAAAATGTCCTATTTGAAGGGGGAAACCTGGTATTTCTTGGAGAAGATGTGATATATTTGGGAGAAATGTGGCCTTTCTGGCAGAAACTGTCCTCTTTTGGGGATAAAAGAGGTATTTGTGGGTGAAAAGGTCCTATTTGAAGGGGGAAACCTGGTATTTCTTGGAGAAGATGTGATATATTTGGGAGAAATGAGGCATTTCTGGAAGAAACTGTCCCATTTGGGGGGAGAAGCCTGGTATTAGTGGGTGAGAAGGTCCTATTTCAGGAGGAATCCTGGTATTTCTTGGAGAAGATGTGATCTATTTGGTAGAAATGTGCCATTTCTGGAAGAAACTGTCCTCTTTTGGGGATAAAACAGGTATTTGTGGGTGAAAAGGTCCTATTTGAAGGGGGAAAGCTGGTATTTCTTGGAGAAGATGTGATCTATTTGGGAGAAATGTGGCATTTCTGGAAGAAACTGTCCTCTTTTGGGGATAAAAGAGGTATTTGTGGGTGAAAAGGTCCTATTTGAAGGGGGAAAGCTGGTATTTCTTGGAGAAGATGTGATATATTTGGGAGAAATGTGGCATGTCTGGAAAAAACTGTCCTCTTTTGGGGATAAAAGAGGTATGTGTGGGTGAAAAGGTCCTATTTGAAGGGGGAAAGCTGGTATTTCTTGGAGAAGATGTGATATATTTGGGAGAAATGTGGCATGTCTGGAAGAAAAAGTCCTATTTGGGGGGAGAAGGCTGGTACCTGTGGGAGAAAAGGTCCGATTTCCGGAGGAATCCTGGTATTTCTTGGAGGAGATGTGATATGTTTGGGAGAAATGTGGCCTTTCTGGAAGAAACTGTCCTCTTTTGGGGATAAAAGAGGAATTTGTGGGAGAAAACGTTGTATTTGAAGGGGGAAACCTGTTATTTCTTGGAGAAGATGTGATCTATTTGGGAGAAATGTGGCCTTTCTGGAGGAAGAAAATGTCCAATTTGGGGGGAGAAGGCTGGTAGTTTTCGGTGAGAAGGTCCTATTTGAAGTTGGAAACCTGGTATTTCTTGGAGAAGATGTGATGTATTTGGGAGAAATGTGGCATTTCTGGAAGAAACTGTCCTCTTTTGGGGATAAAACAGGTATTTGTGGGTGATAAGGTCCTATTTGAAGGGGGAACCCTGGTATTTCTTGGAGAAGATGATATATATTTGGGAGAAATGTGGCATTTCTGGAAGAAGCTGTCCTCTTTTGGGGATCAAAGAGGTATTTGTGGGTGAAAAGGTCCTATTTGAAGGGGGAAAACTGGTATTTCTTGGAGAAGATGTGATATATTTGGGAGAAATGTGGCATTTCTGGAAGAAACTGTCCTATTTGGGGGATAAAACAGGTATTTGTGGGAGAAAAGGTCCTATTTGAAGGGGGAAAGCTGGTATTTCTTGGAGAAGATGTGATCTATTTGGGAGAAATATGGCCTTTCTGGAAGAAAATGTCCAATTTAGGGGGAGAAGGCTGGTAGTTTTCGGTGAGAAGGTCCTATTTCAGGAGGAATCCTGGTATTTCTTGGAGAAGATGTGATATATTTGGGAGAAATGTGGCATTTCCGGAAGAAAAAGTCCAATTTGGGGGAGAAGTCTGGTAGTTTTGGGTGAGAAGGTCCTATTTCAGGAGGAATCCTGGCATTTCTTGGAGAAGATGTGATCTATTTGGGAGAAATGTGGACTTTCCGGAAGAAACTGTCCTCTTTTGGGGATAAAAGAGGTATTAGTGGTAGAAAAGGTCCTATTTGAAGGGGGAAACCTGGTATTTCTTGGAGAAGATGTGATCTATTTGGGAGAAATGTGGCCTTTCTGGAAGAAACTGTCCTCTTTTGGGGATAAAAGAGGTATTTCATGGAGAAAAGGTCCTATTTGAAGGGGGAAAGCTGGTATTTCTTGGAGAAGATGTGATCTATTTGGGAGAAATGTGGCATTTCTGGAAGAAACTGTCCTATTTTGGGCATAAAACAGGTATTAGTGGTTGAAAAGGTCCTATTTGAAGGGGGAAACCTGGTATTTCTTGGAGAAGATGTGATATATTTGGGAGAAATGTGGCATTTCTGGAAGAAACTGTCCTCTTTTGGGGATCAAAGAGGTATTTGTGGGTGAAAAGGTCCTATTTGAAGGGGGAAACCTGGTATTTCTTGGAGAAGATGTGATATATTTGGGAGAAATGAGGCATTTCTCGAAGAAAATGTCCAATTTGTGGGGAGAAGACTGGTAGTTGTGGGTGAGAATGTCCTATTTCAGGAGGAATCCTGGTATTTCTTGGAGAAGATGTGATATATTTGGGAGAAATGTGGCATGTCTGGAAAAAACTGTCCTCTTTTGGGGATAAAAGAGGAATGTGTGGGTGAAAAGTTCCTAATTGAAGGGGGAAACCTGGTATTTCTTGGAGAAAATGTGATATATTTGGGAGAAATGAGGCATGTCTGGAAGAAAAAGTCCTATTTGGAGGGAGAAGGCTGGTACTTGTGGGAGAAAAGGTCCTATTTCAGGAGGAATCCTGGTATTTCTTGGAGGAGATGTGATATGTTTGGGAGAAATGTGGCCTTTCTGGAAGAAACTGTCCTCTTTTGGGGATAAAAGAGGTATTTGTGGGTGAAAAGGTCGTATTTGAAGGGGGAAACCTGGTATTTCTTGGAGAAGATGTGATCTATTTGGGAGAAATGTGGCATTTCTGGAAGAAACTGTCCTATTTTGGGGATAAAACAGGTATTTGTGGGTGAAAAGGTCCTATTTGAAGGGGAAAACCTGGTATTTCTTGGAGAAGATGTGATCTATTTGGGAGAAATGTGGCATTTCTGGAAGAAACTGTCGTATTTTGGGGATAAAACAGGTATTTGTGGGTGAAAAGGTCCTATTTGAAGGGGGAAACCTGGTATTTCTTGGAGAAGATGTGATATATTTGGGAGAAATGTGGCATTTCTGGAAGAAACTGTCCTATTTGGGGGATAAAAGAGGTATTTGTGGGTGAAAAGGTCCTATTTGAAGGGGGAAACCTGGTATTTCTTGGAGAAGATGTGATATATTTGGGAGAAATGTGGCATTTCTGGAAGAAACTGTCCTATTTTGGGGATAAAAGAGGTATTTGTGGGTGAAAAGGTCCTATTTGAAGGGGGAACCCTGGTATTTCTTGGAGAAGATGTGATATATTTGGGAGAAATGTGGCATGTCTGGAAGAAACTGTCCTATTTTGGGGATAAAAGAGGTATTTGTGGGTGAAAAGGTCCTATTTGAAGGGGGAAAGCTGGTATTTCTTGGAGAAGATGTGATATATTTGGGAGAAATGTGGCATTTCTGGAAGAATATGTCCAATTTGAGGGATAAAACAGGTATTTGTGGTTGAAAATGTCCTATTTGAAGGGGGAAACCTGGTATTTCTTGGAGAAGATGTGATCTATTTGGGAGAAATGTGGCCTTTCTGGAAGAAACTGTCCTATGTTGGGGATAAAAGAGGTATTTGTGGGTGAAAAGGTCCTATTTGAAGGGGGAAACGTGGTATTTCTTGGAGAAGATGTGATATATTTGGGAGAAATGTGGCATTTCTGGAAGAAACTGTCCTATGTTGGGGATAAAACAGGTATTTGTGGGTGAAAACGTTGTATTTGAAGGGGGAAAGCTGTTATTTCTTGGAGAAGATGTGATATATTTGGGAGAAATGTGGCATTTCTGGAAGAAACTGTCCTCTTTTGGGGATAAAAGAGGTATTTGTGGGTGAAAAGGTCCTATTTGAAGGGGGAAACCTGGTATTTCTTGGAGAAGATGTGATATATTTGGGAGAAATGTGGCATTTCTGGAAGAAACTGTCGTATTTTGGGCATAAAATAGGTATTTGTGGTTGAAAAGGTCCTATTTGAAGGGGGAAAGCTGGTATTTCTTGGAGAAGATGTGATATATTTGGGAGAAATGTGGCATTTCTGGAAGAAACTGTCCTCTTTTGGGGATCAAAGAGGTATTTGTGGGTGAAAAGGTCCTATTTGATGGGGGAAAGCTGGTATTTCTTGGAGAAGATGTGATATATTTGGGAGAAATGTGGCATTTCTGGAAGAAACTGTCCTATTTTGGGGATAAAAGAGGTATTTGTGGGTGAAAAGGTCCTATTTGAAGGGGGAACCCTGGTATTTCTTGGAGAAGATGTGATATATTTGGGAGAAATGTGGCATGTCTGGAAGAAGCTGTAATATTTTGGGGATAAAAGAGGTATTTGTGGGTGAAAAGGTCCTATTTGAAGGGGGAAAGCTGGTATTTCTTGGAGAAGATGTGATATATTTGGGAGAAATGTGGCATTTCTGGAAGAAACTGTCCTCTTTTGGGGATAAAAGAAGTATTTGTGGGTGAAAAGGTCCTATTTGAAGGGGGAACCCTGGTATTTCTTGGAGAAGATGTGATATATTTGGGAGAAATGTGGCATGTCTGGAAGAAGCTGTCCTATTTTGGGGATAAAAGAGGTATTTGTGGGTGAAAAGGTCCTATTTGAAGGGGGAAAGCTGGTATTTCTTGGAGAAGATGTGATATATTTGGGAGAAATGTGGCATTTCTGGAAGAAACTGTCCTCTTTTGGGGATAAAACAGGTATTTGTGGGAGAAAAGGTCCTATTTGAAGGGGGAAAGCTGGTATTTCTTGGAGAAGATATGATCTATTTGGGAGAAATGTGGCATGTCTGGAAGAAACTGTCCTATTTGGGGGATAAAAGAGGTATTAGTGGGTGAAAAGGTACTATTTGAAGGGGGAAAGCTGGTATTTCTTGGAGAAGATGTGATCTATTTGGGAGAAATGTGGCATGTCTGGAAGAAAATGTCCAATATGGGGGGAGAAGGCTGGTAGTTTTCGGTGAGAAGGTCCTATTTCAGGAGGAATCCTGGTATTTCTTGGAGAAGATGTGATATATTTGGGAGAAATGTGGCATTTCTGGTAGAAAATGTCCAATTTGGGGGGAGAAGTCTGGTAGTTTTGGGTGAGAAGGTCCTACTTCAGGAGGAATCCTGGCATTTCTTGGAGAAGATGTGATATATTTGGGAGAAATGTGGCCTTTCCGGAAGAAACTGTCCTCTTTTGGGGATAAAAGAGGTATTAGTGTTCGAAAAGGTCCTATTTCCAGGGGGAAACCTGGTATTTCTTGGAGAAGATGTGATCTATTTGGGAGAAATGTGGCATTTCTGGAAGAAAATGTCCTCTTTTGGGGATAAAAGAGGTATTTGTGGGAGAAAAGGTCCTAATTCAAGGGGGAAACCTGGTATTTCTTGGAGAAGATGTGATATATTTGGGAGAAATGTGGCATTTCTGGAAGAAACTGTCGTATTTTGGGCATAAAACAGGTATTTGTGGTTGAAAATGTCCTATTTGAAGGGGGAAACCTGGTATTTCTTGGAGAAGATGTGATATATTTGGGAGAAATGTGGCCTTTCTGGAAGAAAATGTCCTCTTTTGGGGATAAAAGAGGTATTTGTGGGTGAAAAGGTCCTATTTGAAGGGGGAAACCTGGTATTTCTTGGAGAAGATGTGATATGTTTGGGAGAAATGAGGCATTTCTGGAAGAAACTGTCCCATTTGGGGGGAGAAGCCTGGTATTAGTGGGTGAGAAGGTCCTATTTCAGGAGGAAACCTGGTATTTCTTGGAGAAGATGTGATCTATTTGGGAGAAATGTGCCATTTCTGGAAGAAACTGTCCTCTTTTGGGGATAAAACAGGTATTTGTGGGTGAAAAGGTCCTATTTGAAGGGGGAAAACTGGTATTTCTTGGAGAAGATGTGATCTATTTGGGAGAAATGTGGCATTTCTGGAAGAAACTGTCCTCTTTTGGGGATAAAAGAGGTATTTGTGGGTGAAAAGGTCCTATTTGAAGGGGGAAACCTGGTATTTCTTGGAGAAGATGTGATATATTTGGGAGAAATGTGGCATGTCTGGAAAAAACTGTCCTCTTTTGGGGATAAAAGAGGTATGTGTGGGTGAAAAGGTCCTATTTGAAGGGGGAAAGCTGGTATTTCTTGGAGAAGATGTGATATATTTGGGAGAAATGTGGCATGTCTGGAAGAAAAAGTCCTATTTGGGGGGAGAAGGCTGGTACCTGTGGGAGAAAAGGTCCGATTTCCGGAGGAATCCTGGTATTTCTTGGAGGAGATGTGATATGTTTGGGAGAAATGTGGCCTTTCTGGAAGAAACTGTCCTCTTTTGGGGATAAAAGAGGTATTTGTGGGAGAAAACGTTGTATTTGAAGGGGGAAACCTGTTATTTCTGGTGAAGATGTGATCTATTTGGGAGAAATGTGGCCTTTCTGGAAGAAAATGTCCAATTTGGGGGGAGAAGGCTGGTAGTTTTCGGTGAGAAGGTCCTATTTGAAGTTGGAAACCTGGTATTTCTTGGAGAAGATGTGATGTATTTGGGAGAAATGTGGCATTTCTGGAAGAAACTGTCCTCTTTTGGGGATAAAAGAGGTATTTGTGGGTGATAAGGTCCTATTTGAAGTGGGAACCCTGGTATTTCTTGGAGAAGATGTGATATATTTGGGAGAAATGTGGCATTTCTGGAAGAAACTGTCCTCTTTTGGGGATCAAATAGGTATTTGTGGGTGAAAAGGTCCTATTTGAAGGGGGAAAACTGGTATTTCTTGGAGAAGATGTGATATATTTGGGAGAAATGTGGCATTTCTGGAAGAAACTGTCCTATTTGGGGGATAAAAGAGGTATTTGTGGGTGAAACGGTCCTATTTGAAGGGGGAAAGCTGGTATTTCTTGGAGAAGATGTGATCTATTTGGGAGAAATGTGGCCTTTCTGGAAGAAAATGTCCAATTTAGGGGGAGAAGGCTGGTAGTTGTGGGTGAGAAGGTCCTATTTCAGGAGGAATCCTGGTATTTCTTGGAGAAGATGTGATATATTTGGGAGAAATGTGGCATTTCCGGAAGAAAATGTCCAATTTGGGGGGAGAAGGCTGGTAGTTTTGGGTGAGAAGGTCCTATTTCAGGAGGAATCCTGGCATTTCTTGGAGAAGATGTGATCTATTTGGGAGAAATGTGGACTTTCCGGAAGAAACTGTCCTATTTTGGGGATAAAAGAGGTATTAGTGGTAGAAAAGTTCCTATTTGAAGGGGGAAACCTGGTATTTCTTGGAGAAGATGTGATCTATTTGGGAGAAATGTGGCATTTCTGGAAGAAACTGTCCTGTTTTGGGGATAAAAGAGGTATTTCATGGAGAAAAGGTCCTATTTGAAGGGGGAAACCTGGTATTTCTTGGAGAAGATGTGATATATTTGGGAGAAATGTGGCATTTCTGGAAGAAACTGTCGTATTTTGGGGATAAAACAGGTATTAGTGGTTGAAAAGGTCCTATTTGAAGGGGGAAACCTGGTATTTCTTGGAGAAGATGTGATATATTTGGGAGAAATGTGGCCTTTCTGGAAGAAACTGTCCTCTTTTGGGGATCAAAGAGGTATTTGTGGGTGAAAAGGCCCTATTTGAAGGGGGAAAGCTGGTATTTCTTGGAGAAGATGTGATATATTTGGGAGAAATGAGGCATTTCTGGAAGAAAATGTCCAATTTGTGGGGAGAAGGCTGGTAGTTGTGGGTGAGAAGGTCCTATTTCAGGAGGAATCCTGCTATTTCTTGGAGAAGATGTGATATATTTGGGAGAAATGTGGCATGTCTGGAAAAAACTGTCCTCTTTTGGGGATAAAAGAGGAATGTGTGGGTGAAAAGTTCCTAATTCAAGGGGGAAACCTGGTATTTCTTGGAGAAGATGTGATATATTTGGGAGAAATGAGGCATGTCTGGAAGAAAAAGTCCTTTTTGGAGGGAGAAGGCTGGTACTTGTGGGAGAAAAGGTCCTATTTCAGGAGGAATCCTGGTATTTCTTGGAGGAGATGTGATATGTTTGGGAGAAATGTGGCCTTTCTGGAAGAAACTGTCCTCTTTTGGGGATAAAAGAGGTATTTGTGGGTGAAAAGGTCGTATTTGAAGGGGGAAACCTGGTATTTCTTGGAGAAGATGTGATCTATTTGGGAGAAATGTGGCATTTCTGGAAGAAACTGTCCTCTTTTGGGGATAAAAGAGGTATTTGTGGGTGAAAAGGTCCTATTTGAAGGGGAAAACCTGGTATTTCTTGGAGAAGATGTGATCTATTTGGGAGAAATGTGGCATTTCTGGAAAAAACTGTCGTCTTTTGGGGATAAAACAGGTATTTGTGGGTGAAAAGGTCCTATTTGAAGGGGGAAACATGGTATTTCTTGGAGAAGATGTGATCTATTTGGGAGAAATCTGGCATTTCTGGAAGGATATGTCCAATTTGATGGATAAAAGAGGTATTTGTGGGTGAAAAGGTCCTATTTGAAGGGGAAACGTGGTATTTCTTGGAGAAGATGTGGTATATTTGGAATAAATGTGGCATGTCTGGAAGAAACTGTCCTCTTTTGGGGATAAAACAGGTATTTGTGGGTGAAAAGGTCCTATTTGAAGGGGGAAACCTGTTATTTCTTGGAGAAGATGTGATCTATTTGGGAGAAATGTGGCATTTCTGGAAGAAACTGTCCTCTTTTGGGGATAAAAGAGGTATTTGTGGGTGAAAAGGTCCTATTTGAAGGGGGAAACCTGGTATTTCTTGGAGAAGATGTGATCTATTTGGGAGAAATGTGGCATGTCTGGAAGAAACTGTCCACTTTTGGGGATAAAAGAGGTATTTGTGGGAGAAAAGGTCGTATTTGAAGGGGGAAAGCTGGTATTTCTTGGAGAAGATGTGATCTATTGGGGAGAAATGTGGCCTTTCTGGAAGAAAATGTCCAATTTGGGGGGAGAAGGCTGGTAGTTTTCGGTGAGAAGGTCCTATTTCAGGAGGAATCCTGGCATTTCTTGGAGAAGATGTGATATATTTGGGAGAAATGTGGTCTTTCCGGAAGAAACTGTCCTCTTTTGGGGATAAAAGAGGTATTAGTGGTTGAAAAGGTCCTATTTGAAGGGGGAAACCTGGTATTTCTTGGAGAAGATGTGATATATTTGGGAGACATGTGGCATTTCTGGAAGAAACTGTCCTCTTTTGGGGATAAAAGAGGTATTTCATGGAGAAAAGGTCCTAATTCAAGGGGGAAACCTGGTATTTCTTGGAGAAGATGTGATCTATTTGGGAGAAATGTGGCATTTCTGGAAGAAACTGTCCTCTTTTGGGGATAAAACAGGTATTTGTGGGTGAAAAGGTCCTATTTGAAGGGGGAAAGCTGGTATTTCTTGGAGAAGATGTGATATGTTTGGGAGAAATGTGGCATTTCTGGAAGAAACTGTCCAATTTGTGGGGAGAAGGCTGGTAGTTGTGGGTGAGAAGGTCCTATTTCAGGAGGAATCCTGGTATTTCTTGGAGAAGATGTGATATATTTGGGAGAAATGTGGCATTTCTGGAAGAAACTGTCCTCTTTTGGGGATAAAAGAGGTATTTGTGGGTGAAAAGGTCCTATTTGAAGGGGGAACCCTGGTATTTCTTGGAGAAGATGTGATCTATTTGGGAGAAATGTGGCATGTCTGGAAGAAACTGTCCTCTTTTGGGGATAAAAGAGGTATTTGTGGTTGAAAAGGTCCTATTTGAAGGGGGAAAGCTGGTATTTCTTGGAGAAGATGTGATATATTTGGGAGAAATGTGGCATTTCTGGAAGAAACTGTCCTCTATTGGGGATAAAAGAGGTATTTGTGGTTGAAAAGGTCCTATTTGAAGGGGGAAAGCTGGTATTTCTTGGAGAAGATGTGATATATTTGGGAGAAATGTGGCATTTCTGGAAGAAAATGTCCAATTTGTGGGGAGAAGGCTGGTAGTTGTGGGTGAGAATGTCCTATTTCAGGAGGAATCCTGGTATTTCTTGGAGAAGATGTGATATATTTGGGAGAAATGTGGCATGTCTGGAAAAAACTGTCCTCTTTTGGGGATAAAAGAGGAATGTGTGGGTGAAAAGTTCCTAATTCAAGGGGGAAACCTGGTATTTCTTGGAGAAGATGTGATATATTTGGGAGAAATGAGGCATGTCTGGAAGAAAAAGTCCTATTTGGAGGGAGAAGGCTGGTACTTGTGGGAGAAAAGGTCCTATTTCAGGAGGAATCCTGGTATTTCTTGGAGGAGATGTGATATGTTTGGGAGAAATGTGGCCTTTCTGGAAGAAACTGTCCTCTTTTGGGGATAAAAGAGGTATTTGTGGGTGAAAAGGTCGTATTTGAAGGGGGAAACCTGGTATTTCTTGGAGAAGATGTGATCTATTTGGGAGAAATGTGGCATTTCTGGAAGAAACTGTCCTCTTTTGGGGATAAAAGAGGTATTAGTGGTTGAAAAGGTCCTATTTGAAGGGGGAAACCTGGTATTTCTTGGAGAAGATGTGATATATTTGGGAGACATGTGGCATTTCTGGAAGAAACTGTCCTCTTTTGGGGATAAAAGAGGTATTTCATGGAGAAAAGGTCCTAATTCAAGGGGGAAAGCTGGTATTTCTTGGAGAAGATGTGATCTATTTGGGAGAAATGTGGCATTTCTGGAAGAAACTGTCCTCTTTTGGGGATAAAACAGGTATTTGTGGGTGAAAAGGTCCTATTTGAAGGGGGAAAGCTGGTATTTCTTGGAGAAGATGTGATATGTTTGGGAGAAATGAGGCCTTTCTGGAAGAAACTGTCCAATTTGTGGGGAGAAGGCTGGTAGTTGTGGGTGAGAAGGTCCTATTTCAGGAGGAATCCTGGTATTTCTTGGAGAAGATGTGATATATTTGGGAGAAATGTGGCATTTCTGGAAGAAACTGTCCTCTTTTGGGGATAAAAGAGGTATTTGTGGGTGAAAAGGTCCTATTTGAAGGGGGAACCCTGGTATTTCTTGGAGAAGATGTGATCTATTTGGGAGAAATGTGGCATGTCTGGAAGAAACTGTCCTGTTTTGGGGATAAAAGAGGTATTTGTGGTTGAAAAGGTCCTATTTGAAGGGGGAAAGCTGGTATTTCTTGGAGAAGATGTGATATATTTGGGAGAAATGTGGCATTTCTGGAAGAAACTGTCCTCTATTGGGGATAAAAGAGGTATTTGTGGTTGAAAAGGTCCTATTTGAAGGGGGAAAGCTGGTATTTCTTGGAGAAGATGTGATATATTTGGGAGAAATGTGGCATTTCTGGAAGAAAATGTCCAATTTGTGGGGAGAAGGCTGGTAGTTGTGGGTGAGAATGTCCTATTTCAGGAGGAATCCTGGTATTTCTTGGAGAAGATGTGATATATTTGGGAGAAATGTGGCATGTCTGGAAAAAACTGTCCTCTTTTGGGGATAAAAGAGGAATGTGTGGGTGAAAAGTTCCTAATTCAAGGGGGAAACCTGGTATTTCTTGGAGAAGATGTGATATATTTGGGAGAAATGAGGCATGTCTGGAAGAAAAAGTCCTATTTGGAGGGAGAAGGCTGGTACTTGTGGGAGAAAAGGTCCTATTTCAGGAGGAATCCTGGTATTTCTTGGAGGAGATGTGATATGTTTGGGAGAAATGTGGCCTTTCTGGAAGAAACTGTCCTCTTTTGGGGATAAAAGAGGTATTTGTGGGTGAAAAGGTCGTATTTGAAGGGGGAAACATGATATTTCTTGGAGAAGATGTGATCTATTTGGGAGAAATGTGGCATTTCTGGAAGAAACTGTCCTCTTTTGGGGATAAAAGAGGTATTTGTGGGTGAAAAGGTACTATTTGAAGGGGAAAACCTGGTATTTCTTGGAGAAGATGTGATCTATTTGGGAGAAATGTGGCATTTCTGGAAGAAACTGTCGTATTTTGGGGATAAAACAGGTATTTGTGGGTGAAAAGGTCCTATTTGAAGGGGGAAACCTGGTATTTCTTGGAGAAGATGTGATATATTTGGGAGAAATCTGGCATTTCTGAAAGAATATGTCCAATTTGAGGGATAAAAGAGGTATTTGTGGGTGAAAAGGTCCTATTTGAAGGGGAAACGTGGTATTTCTTGGAGATGTGGTATATTTGGAATAAATGTGGCATGTCTGGAAGAAACTGTCCTCTTTTGGGGATAAAACAGGTATTTGTGGGTGAAAACGTTGTATTTGAAGGGGGAAACCTGTTATTTCTTGGAGAAGATGTGATATATTTGGGAGAAATGTGGCATTTCTGGAAGAAACTGTCGTATTTTGGGGATAAAAGAGGTATTTGTGGGTGAAAAGGTCCTATTTGAAGGGGGAAACCTGGTATTTCTTGGAGAAGATGTGATATATTTGGGAGAAATGAGGCATTTCTGGAAGAAAATGTCCAATTTGTGGCGAGAAGGCTCGTAGTTGTGGGTGAGAAGGTCCTATTTCAGGAGGAATCCTGGTATTTCTTGGAGAAGATGTGATATATTTGGGAGAAATGTGGCATTTCTGGAACAAACTGTCCTCTTTTGGGGATAAAAGAGGTATTTGTGGGAGAAAAGGTCGTATTTGAAGGGGGAAAGCTGGTATTTCTTGGAGAAGATGTGATATATTTGGGAGACATGTGGCCTTTCTGGAAGAAAATGTCCAATTTGGGGGGAGAAGGCTGGTAGTTTTCGGTGAGAAGGTCCTATTTCAGGAGGAATCCTGGTATTTCTTGGAGAAGATGTGATCTATTTGGGAGAAATGTGGCCTTTCCGGAAGAAACTGTCCTCATTTGGGGATAAAAGAGGTATTTGTGGGTGAAAAGTTCCTATTTGAAGGGGGAAACGTGGTATTTCTTGGAGAAGATGTGGTATATTTGGAATAAATGTGGCATGTCTGGAAGAAACTGTCCTTTTTTGGGGATAAAACAGGTATTTGTGGGTGAAAACGTTGTATTTGAAGGGGGAAACCTGTTATTTCTTGGAGAAGATGTGATATATTTGGGAGAAATCTGGCATTTCTGGAAGAAACTGTTCTCTTTTGGGGATAAAACAGGTATTTGTGGGTGAAAAGGTCCTATTTGAAGGGGGAAAGCTGGTATTTCTTGGAGAAGATGTGATATATTTGGGAGAAATCTGGCATTTCTGGAAGAATATGTCCAATTTGAGGGATAAAAGAGGTATTTGTGGGTGAAAAGGTCCTATTTGAAGGGGGAAAGCTGGTATTTCTTGGAGAAGATGTGGTATATTTGGAATAAATGTGGCATGTCTGGAAGAAACTGTCCGATTTTGGGGATAAAACAGGTATTTGTGGGTGAAAACGTTGTATTTGAAGGGGGAAACCTGTTATTTCTTGGAGAAGATGTGATATATTTGGGAGAAATGTGGCATTTCTGGAAGAAACTGTCCTCTTTTGGGGATAAAAGAGGTATTTGTGGGTGAAAAGGTCCTATTTGAAGGGGGAAACCTGGTATTTCTTGGAGAAGATGTGATCCATTTGGGAGAAATGAGGCATGTCTGGAAGAAACTGTCCTCTTTTGGGGATAAAAGAGGTATTTGTGGGTGAAAAGGTCCTATTTGAAGGGGAAAACCTGGTATTTCTTGGAGAAGATGTGATATATTTGGGAGAAATGAGGCATTTCTGGAAGAAAATGTCCAATTTGTGGGGAGAAGGCTGGTAGTTGTGGGTGAGAATGTCCTATTTCAGGAGAAATCCTGGTATTTCTTGGAGAAGATGTGATATATTTGGGAGAAATCTGGCATTTCTGGAAGAAACTGTCCTCTTTTGGGGATAAAACAGGTATTTGTGGATGAAAAGGTCCTATTTGAAGGGGGAAACCTGGTATTTCTTGGAGAAGATGTGGTATATTTGGAATAAATGTGGCATGTCTGGAAGAAACTGTCCGATTTTGGGGATAAAACAGGTATTTGTGGGTGAAAACGTTGTATTTGAAGGGGGAAACCTGTTATTTCTTGGAGAAGATGTGATATATTTGGGAGAAATGTGGCATTTCTGGAAGAAACTGTCCTCTTTTGGGGATAAAAGAGGTATTTGTGGGTGAAAAGGTCCTATTTGAAGGGGGAAACCTGGTATTTCTTGGAGAAGATGTGATCTATTTGGGAGAAATGTGGCATGTCTGGAAGAAACTGTCCACTTTTGGGGATAAAAGAGGTATTTGTGGGAGAAAAGGTCGTATTTGAAGGGGGAAAGCTGGTATTTCTTGGAGAAGACGTGATCTATTGGGGAGAAATGTGGCCTTTATGGAAGAAAATGTCCAATTTGGGGGGAGAAGGCTGGTAGTTTTCGGTGAGAAGGTCCTATTTCAGGAGGAATCCTGGTATTTCTTGGAGAAGATGTGATCTATTTGGGAGAAATGTGGCCTTTCTGGAAGAAAATGTCCAATTTGGGGGGAGAAGGCTGGTAGTTTGTGGTGAAAAGGTCCTATTTCAGGAGGAATCCTGGCATTTCTTGGAGAAGATGTGATATATTTGGGAGAAATGTGGCCTTTCCGGAAGAAACTGTCCTCTTTTGGGGATAAAAGAGGTATTAGTGGTTGAAAAGGTCCTATTTGAAGGGGGAAACCTGGTATTTCTTGGAGAAGATGTGATATATTTGGGAGACATGTGGCATTTCTGGAAGAAAATGTCCTCTTTTGGGGATAAAAGAGGTATTTCATGGAGAAATGGTCCTAATTCAAGGGGGAAACCTGGTATTTCTTGGAGAAGATGTGATCTATTTGGGAGAAATGTGGCATTTCTGGAAGAAACTGTCCTCTTTTGGGGATAAAACAGGTATTTGTGGTTGAAAAGGTCCTATTTGAAGGGGGAAACCTGGTATTTCTTGGAGAAGATGTGATATGTTTGGGAGAAATGTGGCATTTCTGGAAGAAACTGTCCTCTTTTGGGGATAAAAGAGGTATTTGTGGTTGAAAAGGTCCTATTTGAAGGGGGAAAGCCGGTATTTCTTGGAGAAGATGTGATATATTTGGGAGAAATGAGGCATTTCTGGAAGAAAATGTCCAATTTGTGGGGAGAAGGCTGGTAGTTGTGGGTGAGAAGGTCCTATTACAGGAGGAATCCTGGTATTTCTTGGAGAAGATGTGATATATTTGGGAGAAATGTGGCATTTCTGGAAGAAACTGTCCTTTTTTGGGGATAAAACAGGTATTAGTGGGTGAAAAGGTCGTATTTGAAGGGGGAACCCTGGTATTTCATGGAGAAGATGTGATATATTTGGGAGAAATGTGGCATGTCTGGAAGAAACTGTCCTCTTTTGGGGATAAAAGAGGTATTTGTGGGAGAAAAGGTCCTATTTGAAGGGGGAAACCTGGTATTTCTTGGAGAAGATGTGATATATTTGGGAGAAATGTGGCATTTCTGGAAGAAACTGTCCTATTTTGGGGATAAAAGAGGTATTTCATGGAGAAAAGGTCCTATTTGAAGGGGGAAACCTGGTATATCTTGGAGAAGATGTGATCTATTTGGGAGAAATGTGGCATTTCTGGAAGAAACTGTCGTATTTTGGGGATAAAACAGGTATTTGTGGTTGAAAAGTTCCTATTTGAAGGGGGAAACTTGGTATTTCTTGGAGAAGATGTGATATATTTGGGAGAAATGTGGCATTTCTGGAAGAAACTGTCCTCTTTTGGGGATCAAAGAGGTATTTGTGGGTGAAAAGGTCCTATTTGAAGGGGGAAAGCTGGTATTTCTTGGAGAAGATGTGATCTATTTGGGAGAAATGTGGCATGTCTGGAAGAAACTGTCCAATTTAGGGGGAGAAGGCTGGTAGTTGTGGGTGAGAAGGTCCTATTTCAGGAGGAATCCTGGTATTTCTTGGAGAAGATGTGATATATTTGGGAGAAATGTGGCATTTCTGGAAGAAAATGTCCAATTTGGGGGGAGAAGTCTGGTAGTTTTGGGTGAGAAGGTACTATTTCAGGAGGAATCCTGGCATTTCTTGGAGAAGATGTGATCTATTTGGGAGAAATGTGGACTTTCCGGAAGAAACTGTCCTCTTTTGGGGATAAAAGAGTTATTAGTGGTTGAAAAGGTCCTATTTGAAGGGGGAAACCTGGTATTTCTTGGAGAAGATGTGATCTATTTGGGAGAAATGTGGCATGTCTGGAAGAAACTGTCCTCTTTTGGGGATAAAAGAGGTATTTCATGGAGAAAAGGTCCAATTTGAAGGGGGAAAGCTGGTATTTCTTGGAGAAGATGTGATGTATTTGGGAGAAATGTGGCATGTCTGGAAGAAACTGTCCTATTTTGGGGATAAAAGAGGTATTTGTGGTTGAAAAGGTCCTATTTGAAGGGGGAAACGTGGTATTTCTTGGAGAAGATGTGATCTATTTGGGAGAAATGTGGCATTTCTGGAAGAAACTGTCCTCTTTTGGGGATCAAAGAGGTATTTGTGGGTGAAAAGGTCCTATTTGAAGGGGGAAACCTGGTATTTCTTGGAGAAGATGTGATCTATTTGGGAGAAATGTGGCATGTCAGGAAGAAAATGTCCAATTTGTGGGGAGAAGGCTGGTAGTTGTGGGTGAGAAGGTCCTATTTGAAGGGGGAATCCTGGTATTTCTTGGAGAAGATGTGATATATTTGGGAGATATGTGGCATGTCTGGAAAAAAATGTCCTCTTTTGGGTATAAAAGAGGAATGTGTGGGTGAAAAGTTCCTAATTCAAGGGGGAACCCTGGTATTTCTTGGAGAAGATGTGATATATTTGGGAGAAATGTGGCATGTCTGGAAGAAAATGTCCTATTTGGGGGGAGAAGGCTGGTACTTGTGGGAGAAAAGGTCCTCTTTCAGGAGGAATCCTGGTATTTCTTGGAGGAGATGTGATATGTTTGGGAGAAATGTGGCCTTTCTGGAAGAAACTGTCCTCTTTTGGGGATAAAAGAGGTATTTGTGGGTGAAAAGGTCCTATTTGAAGGGGGAAACCTGGTATTTCTTGGAGAAGATGTGATATATTTGGGAGAAATGTGGCATTTCTGGAAGAAACTGTCCTCTTTTGGGGATAAAAGAGGTATTTGTGGGTGAAAAGTTCCTATTTGAAGGGGGAAACCTGGTATTTCTTGGAGAAGATGTGATCTATTTGGGGGAAATGTGGCATTTCTGGAGGAAACTGTCGTATTTTGGGGATAAAACAGGTATTTGTGGGAGAAAAGGTCCTATTTGTAGGGGGAAACGTGGTATTTCTTGGAGAAGATGTGATCTATTTGGGAGAAATCTGGCATTTCTGGAAGAATATGTCCAATTTGAGGATAAAAGAGGTATTTGTGGGAGAAAAGGTCCTATTTGAAGGGGGAAACGTGGTATTTCTTGGAGATGATGTGGTATATTTGGAATAAATGTGGCATGTCTGCAAGAAACTGTCCTATTTTGGGGATAAAACAGGTATTTGTGGGTGAAAACGTTGTATTTGAAGGGGGAAACCTGGTATTTCTTGGAGAAGATGTGATCTATTTGGGAGAAATCTGGCATTTCTGGAAGAAACTGTCCTCTTTTGGGTATAAAAGAGGTATTTGTGGGTGAAAAGGTCCTATTTGAAGGGGGAAACCTGGTATTTCTTGGAGAAGATGTGATATATTTGGGAGAAACGTGGCCTTTCTGGAAGAAAATGTCCAATTTGGGGGGAGAAGGGTGGTAGTTATCGGTGAGAAGGTCCTATTTCAGGAGGAATCCTGGCATTTCTTGGAGAAGATGTGATATATTTGGAAGAAATGTGGCCTTTCCGGAAGAAACTGTCCTCTTTTGGGGATAAAAGAGGTATTAGTGGTTGAAAGGGTCCTATTTGAAGGGGGAAACCTGGTATTTCTTGGAGAAGATGTGATATATTTGGGAGACATGTGGCATTTCTGGAAGAAAATGTCCTCTTTTGGGGATAAAAGATGTATTTCATGGAGAAAATGTCCTAATTCAAGGGGGAAAGCTGGTATTTCTTGGAGAAGATGTGATATATTTGGGAGAAATGAGGCATTTCTGGAAGAAACTGTCCTCTTTTGGGGGGAGAAGGCTGGTAGTTGTGGGTGAGAAGGTCCTATTTCAGGAGGAATCCTGGTATTTCTTGGAGAAGATTTGATATATTTGGGAGAAATGTGGCATTTCTGGAAGAAACTGTCCTCTTTTGGGGATAAAAGAGGTATTTGTGGGAGAAAAGGTCCTATTTGAAGGGGGAAACCTGGTATTTCTTGGAGAAGATGTGATATATTTGGGAGAAATGTGGCATGTCTGGAAGAAACTGTCCTCTTTTGGGGATAATAGAGGTATTTGTGGGTGAAAAGGTCCTATTTGAAGGGGGAACCCTGGTATTTCTTGGAGAAGATGTGATATATTTGGGGGAAATGTGGCATGTCTGGAAGAAACTGTCCTCTTTTGGGGATAAAAGAGGTATTTGTGGGTGAAAAGGTCCTATTTGAAGGGGGAAAGCTGGTATTTCTTGGAGAAGATGTGATATATTTGGGAGAAATCTGGCATTCCTGGAAGAAACTGTCCTCTTTTGGGGATAAAAGAGGTATTTGTGGGTGAAAAGGTCCTATTTGAAGGGGGAAACGTGGTATATCTTGGAGGAGATGTGATATATTTGGGAGAAATGTGGCATTTCTGGAAGAAACTGTCCTCTTCTGGGGATAGAACAGATATTTATGGGTGAAAAGGTCCTATTTCCAGGGGAAAACCTGGTATTTCTTGGAGAAGATGTGATATATTTGGGAGAAATGTGGCATTTCTGGAAGAAACTGTCCTATGTTGGGGATAAAAGAGTTATTTGTGGGTGAAAAGGTCCTATTTGAAGGGGGAAAGCTGGTATTTCTTGGAGAAGATGTGATATATTTGGGAGAAATGTGGCATGTCTGGAAGAAAATGTCCAATTTGGGGGGAGAAGGCTGGTAGTTTTCGGTGAGAAGGTCCTATTTCGGGAGGAATCCTGGTATTTCTTGGAGAAGATGTGATATATTTGGGAGAAATGTGGCATTTCTGGAAGAAACTGTCCTCTTTTGGGGATCAAACAGGTATTTGTGGGTGAAAAGGTCCTATTTGAAGGGGGAAACATGGTATTTCTTGGAGAAGATGTGATCTATTTGGGAGAAATCTGGCATTCCTGGAAGAAACTGTCCTCTTTTGGGGATAAAAGAGGTATTTGTGGGTGAAAAGGTCCTATTTGAAGGGGGAAACCTGGTATTTCTTGGAGAAGATATGATATATTAGGGAGAAATGTGGCATGTCTGGAAGAAACTGTCCTCTTTTGGGGATAAAAGAGGTATTTGTGGGTGAAAAGGTCCTATTTGAAGGGGGAAACCTGGTATTTCTTGGAGAAGATGTGATCTATTTGGGAGAAATGTGGCATGTCAGGAAGAAAATGTCCTATTTGGGGGGAGAAGGCTGGTACTTGTGGGAGAAAAGGTCCTATTTCAGGAGGAATCCTGGTATTTCTTGGAGGAGATGTGATATGTTTGGGAGAAATGTGGCCTTTCTGGAAGAAACTGTCCTCTTTTGGGGATAAAACAGGTACTTGTGGGTGAAAAGGTCCTATTTGAAGGGGGAAAGCTGGTATTTCTTGGAGAAGATGTGATATATTTGGGAGAAATGTGGCATTTCTGGAAGAAACTGTCGTATTTTGGGGATAAAACAGGTATTTGTGGGTGAAAAGGTCCTATTTGAAGGGGGAAAGCTGGTATTTCTTGGAGAAGATGTGATCTATTTGGGAGAAATGTGGCATTTCTGGAAGAAACTGTCCTCTTTTGGGGATAAAAGAGGTATTTGTGGGTGAAAAGTTCCTATTTGAAGGGGGAATGCTGGTATTTCTTGGAGAAGATGTGATATATTTGGGAGAAATGTGGCATTTCTGGAAGAAACTGTCCTCTTTTGGGGATAAAAGAGGTATTTGTGGGTGAAAAGGTCCTATTCGAAGGGGAAACCTGGTATTTCTTGGAGAAGAGGTGATATATTTGGGAGAAATGTGGCATGTCTGGCAGATAATGTCCTATTTGGGGGATAAAACAGGTATTTGAGGGAGAAAAGGTCCTATTTGAAGGGGGAAAGCTGGTATTTCATGGAGAAGATGTGATATATTTGGGAAAAATGTGGCATTTCTGGAAGAAAATGTCCAATTTGGGGGGAGAAGGCTGGTAGTTTTTGCTGAGAAGGTCCTATTTCAGGAGGAATCCTGGTATTTCTTGGAGAAGATGTGATCTATTTTGGAGAAATGTGGCATTTCTGGAAGAAAATGTCCAATTTGGGGGGAGAAGGCAGGTAGTTTTGGGTGAGAAGGTCTTATTTCAGGAGGAATCCTGGCATTTCTTGGAGAAGATGTGATATATTTGGGAGAAATGTGGCATTTCTGGAAGAAACTGTCCTCTTTTGGGGATAAAAGAGGTATTAGTGGTAGAAAAGTTCCTATTTGAAGGGGGAAACCTGGTATTTCTTGGAGAAGATGTGATATATTTGTGAGAAGTGTGGCCTTTCTGGAAGAAACTGTCCTCTTTTGGGGATAAAAGAGGTATTTCATGGAGAAAAGGTCCTAATTGAAGGGGGAAAGCTGGTATTTCTTGGAGAAGATGATATATATTTGGGAGAAATGTGGCATTTCTGGAAGAAACTGTCCTCTTTTGGGGATAAAAGAGGTATTTGTGGGAGAAAAGGCCCTATTTGAAGGGGGAACCCTGGTATTTCTTGGAGAAGATGTGATATATTTGGGAGAAATGTGGCATGTCTGGAAGAAGCTGTCCTCTTTTGGGGATAAAAGAGGTATTAGTGGGTGAAAAGGTCCTATTTGAAGGGGGAAACCTGGTATTTCTTGGAGAAGAGGTGATATATTTGGGAGAAATGTGGCATGTCTGGAAGAAACTGTCCTCTTTTGGGGATAAAAGAGGTATTTGTGGGTGAAAAGGTCCTATTTGAAGGGGGAAACGTGGTATTTCTTGGAGAAGATGTGATATATTTGGGAGAAATGTGGCATTCCTGGAAGAAACAGTCCTCTTTTGGGGATAAAAGAGGTTTTTTTGAGGAAAAGTTCCTATTTGAAAGGGGAAACGTGGTATTTCTTGGAGAAGATGTGATATATTTGGGAGAAATGTGGCATTTCTGGAAGAAACAGTCCTCTTATGGGGATAGAACAGGTATTTGTGGGTGAAAAGGTCCTATTTGAAGGGGGAAAGCTGGTATTTCTTGGAGAAGATGTGATATATTTGGGAGAAATGTGGCATGTCTGGAGGAAAGTGTCCTATTTGGGGGGAGAAGGGTGGTATTTTTGGGAGAAAAGTTCCTATTTCAGGAGGAATCCTGGTATTTCTTGGAGGAGATGTGATATGTTTGGGAGAAATGTGGCCTTTCTGGAAGAAACTGTCCTCTTTTGGGGATAAAAGAGGTATTTGTGGGTGAAAAGGTCCTATTTGAAGGGGGAAAGCTGGTATTTCTTGGAGAAGATGATATATATTTGTGAGAAATATGGCATTTCTGGAAGAAACTGTCCTCTTTTGGGGATAAAAGAGGTTTTTTTGGGGAAAAGGTCCTATTTGAAGGGGGAAACGTGGTATTTCTTGGAGAAGATGTGATCTATTTGGGAGAAATGTGGCCTTTCTGGAAGAAACTGTCCTATGTTGGGGATAAAAGACGTATTTGTGGGTGAAAAGGTCCTATTTGAAGGGGGAAACCTGGTATTTCTTGGAGAAGATGTGATATATTTGGGAGAAATGTGGCCTTTCTGGAAGAAACTGTCCTGTTTTGGGGATAAAAGAGGTATTTGTGGGTGAAAAGGTCCTATTTGAAGGGGGAAAGCTGGTATTTCTTGGAGAAGATGTGATATATTTGGGAGAAATGTGGCATTTCTGGAAGAAACTGTCCTCTTTTGGGGATAGAACAGGTATTTGTGGGTGAAAAGGTCCTATTTGAAGGGGGAAACCTGGTATTTCTTGGAGAAGATGTGATATATTTGGGAGAAATGTGGCATGTCTGGAAGAAAATGTCCTATTTGGGGGGAGAAGGCTGGTACATGTGGGAGAAAAGGTCCTATTTCAGGAGGAATCCTGGTATTTCTTGGAGGGGATGTGATATGATTTGGAGAAATGTGGCCTTTCTGGAAGAAACTGTCCTCTTTTGGGGATAAAAGAGGTATTTGTGGGTGAAAAGTTCCTATTTGAAGGGGGAAACGTGGTATTTCTTTGAGAAGATGTGATCTATTTGGTAGAAATGTGGCATGTCTGGAAGAAACTGTCCTCTTTTGGGGATAAAAGAGGTATTTCATGGAGAAAAGGTCCTAATTCAAGAGGGAAAGCTGGTATTTCTTGGAGAAGATGTGATCTATTTGGGAGAAATGTGGCCTTTCTGGAAGAAACTGTCCTCTTTTGGGGATAAAACAGGTATTTGTGGGTGAAAAGGTCCTATTTGAAGGGGGAAACCTGGTATTTCTTGGAGAAGATGTGATATATTTGGGAGATATCTGGCATTTCTGGAAGAAACTGTCCTCTTTTGGGGATAAAAGAGGTATTAGTGGTTTGAAAAGGTCCTATTTGAAGGGGGAAACCTGGTATTTCTTGGAGAAGATGTGATATATTTGGGAGAAATCTGGCATTTCTGGAAGAAACCGTCCTCTTTTGGGGATAAAAGAGGTTTTTTTGGGGAAAAGGTCCTATTTGAAGGGGGAAACGTGGTATTTCTTGGAGGAGATGTGATATATTTGGGAGAAATGTGGCATTTCTGGAAGAAACTGTCCTCTTCTAGGGATAGAACAGATATTTGTGGGTGAAAAGGTCCTATTTCCAGGGGAAAACCTGGTATTTCTTGGAGAAGATGTGATCTATTTGGGAGAAATGTGGCATTTCTGGAAGAAAATGTCCTCTTTTGGGGATAAAAGAGGTATTTCATGGAGAAAAGGTCCTAATTCAAGGGGGAAACCTGGTATTTCTTGGAGAAGATGTGATATATTTGGGAGAAATGTGGCATTTCTGGAAGAAACTGTCCTATTTGGGGGATAAAACAGGTATTTGTGGGAGAAAAGGTCCTATTTGAAGGGGGAAAGCTGGTATTTCTTGGAGAAGATGTGATCTATTTGGGAGAAATGTGGCATGTCTGGAAGAAAATGTCCAATTTGGGGGGAGAAGGCTGGTAGTTTTCGGTGAGAAGGTCCTATTTCAGGAGGAATCCTGGTATTTCTTGGAGAAGATGTGATATATATGGGAGAAATGTGGCATTTCTGGAAGAAAATGTCCAATTTGGGGGGAGAAGGCTGGTAGATTTGGGTGAGAAGGTCCTATTTCAGGAGGAATCCTGGTATTTCTTGGAGAAGATGTGATATATTTGGGAGAAATGTGGCATTTCTGGAAGAAACTGTCCTCTTTTGGGGATCAAACAGGTATTTGTGGGAGAAAAGGTCCTATTTGAAGGGGGAAACCTGGTATTTCTTGGAGAAGATGTGATATATTTGGGAGAAATGTGGCATGTCTGGAAGAAACTGTGCTCTTTTGGGGATAAAAGAGGTATTTGTGGGTGAAAAGGTCCTATTTGAAGGGAAAACCTGGTATTTCTTGGAGAAGATGTGATCTATTTGGGAGAAATGTGGCATGTCAGGAAGAAAATGTCCTATTTGGGGGGAGAAGGCTGGTACTTGTGGGAGAAAAGGTCCTATTTGAAGGGGGAAACCTGGTATTTCTTGGAGGAGATGTGATATGTTTGGGAGAAATGTGGCCTTTCTGGAAGAAACTGTCCTCTTTTGGGGATAAAACAGGTACTTGTGGGTGAAAAGGTCCTATTTGAAGGGGGAAACCTGGTATTTCTTGGAGAAGATGTGATATATTTGGGAGAAATGTGGCATTTCTGGAAGAAAGTGTCCTCTTTTGGGGATAAAAGAGGTATTTGTGGGAGAAAAGGTCCTATTTGAAGGGGGAAAGCTGGTATTTCTTGGAGAAGATGTGATCTATTTGGGAGAAATGTGGCATTTCTGGAAGAAACTGTCCTCTTTTGGGGATAAAAGAGGTATTTGTGGGTGAAAAGTTCCTATTTGAAGGGGGAATGCTGGTATTTCTTGGAGAAGATGTGATATATTTGGGAGAAATGTGGCATTTCTGGAAGAAACTGTCCTCTTTTGGGGATAAAAGAGGTATTTGTGGGTGAAAAGGTCCTATTTGAAGGGGGAAACCTGGTATTTCTTGGAGAAGAGGTGATATATTTGGGAGAAATGTGGCATGTCTGGCAGATAATGTCCTATTTGGGGGATAAAACAGGTATTTGTGGGAGAAAAGGTCCTATTTGAAGGGGGAAAGCTGGTATTTCATGGAGAAGATGTGATATATTTGGGAAAAATGTGGCATTTCTGGAAGAAAATGTCCCATTTGGGGGGAGAAGGCTGGTAGTTTTTGCTGAGAAGGTCCTATTTCAGGAGGAATCCTGGTATTTCTTGGAGAAGATGTGGTCTATTTTGGAGAAATGTGGCCTTTCTGGAAGAAACTGTCCTATTTGGGGGATAAAAGAGGTATTAGTGGTAGAAAAGTTCCTATTTGAAGCTGGAAACCTGGTATTTCTTGGAGAAGATGTGATCTATTTGGGAGAAGTGTGGCCTTTCTGGAAGAAACTGTCCTCTTTTGGGGATAAAAGAGGTATTTCATGGAGAAAAGGTCCTAATTGAAGGGGGAAAGCTGGTATTTCTTGAAGGAGTTGTGATATATTTGGGAGAAATGTGGCATTTCTGGAAGAAACTGTCCTCTTTTGGGGATAAAAGAGGTATTTGTGGGAGAAAAGACCCTATTTGAAGGGGGAAAGCTGGTATTTCTTGGAGAAGATGTGATATATTTGGGAGAAATGTGGCATGTCTGGAAGAAGCTGTCCTATTTTGGGGATAAAAGAGTTATTAGTGGGTGAAAAGGTCCTATTTGAAGGGGGAAAGCTGGTATTTCTTGGAGAAGATGTGATATATTTGGGAGAAATCTGGCATTCCTGGAAGTAACTGTCCTCTTTTGGGGATAAAAGAGGTTTTTTTGGGGAAAAGTTCCTATTTGAAGGGGGAAACGTGGTATTTCTTGGAGAAGATGTGATCTATTTGGGAGAAATGTGGCATTTCTGGAAGAAACAGTCCTATTTTGGGGATAAAACAGGTATTTGTGGGTGAAAAGGTCCTATTTCCAGGGGAAAACCTGGTATTTCTTGGAGAAGATGTGATATATTTGAGAGAAATGTGGCATGTCTGGAAGAAAATGTCCTATTTGGGGGGAGAAGGGTGGTATTTGTGGGAGAAAAGTTCCTATTTCAGGAGGAATCCTGGTATTTCTTGGAGGAGATGTGATATGTTTGGGAGAAATGTGGCCTTTCTGGAAGAAACTGTCCTCTTTTGGGGATAAAAGAGGTATTTGTGGGTGAAAAGGTCCTATTTGAAGGGGGAAACCTGGTATTTCTTGGAGAAGATGTGATCTACTTGGGAGAAAAGTGGCATGTCTGGAAGAAACTGTCCTCTTTTGGGGATAAAGGAGGTATTTCATGGAGAAAAGGTCCTAATTCAAGAGGGAAAGCTGGTATTTCTTGGAGAAGATGTGATCTATTTCGGAGAAATGTGGCATGTCTGGAAGAAAATGTCCTATTTGGGGGATAAAAGAGGTATTTGTGGGTGAAAAGGTCCTATTTGAAGGGGGAAACCTGGTATTTCTTGGAGAAGATGTGATATATTTGGGAGAAATGTGGCCTTTCTGGAAGAAACTGTCCTCTTTTGGGGATAAAACAGGTATTTGTGGGTGAAAAGGTCCTATTTGAAGGGGGAAAGCTGGTATTTCTTGAAGGAGATGTGATATATTTGGGAGAAATGTGGCCTTTCTGGAAGAAACTGTCCTCTTTTGGGGATAAAAGAGGTATTTGTGGGTGAAAAGGTCCTATTTGAAGGGGGAAACCTGGTATTTCTTGGAGAAGATGTGATATATTTGGGAGAAATCTGGCATTTCTGGAAGAAACTCTCCTATTTGGGGGGAGAAGCCTACTATTAGTGGGTGAAAAGGTCCTATTTGAAGGGGGAACCCTGGTATTTCTTGGAGAAGATGTGATATATTTGGGAGAAATGTGGCATGTCTGGAAGAAAATGTCCTCTTTTGGGGATAGAACAGGTATTTGTGGGTGAAAAGGTCCTATTTGAAGGGGGAAACGTGGTATTTCTTGGAGAAGATGTGATATGTTTGGGAGAAATGTGGCATTTCTGGAATAAACTGTCCTACTTGGGGGGAGAAGGCTGGAATTTGTGGGAGAAAAGGTCCTCTTTCAGGAGGAATCCTGGTATTTCTTGGAGAAGATGTGATCTATTTGGGAGAAATGTGGCATGTCTGGAAGAAACTGTCCTCTTTAGGGGATCAAACAGGTATTTGTGGGTGAAAAGGTCCTATTTGAAGGGGGAACCCTGGTATTTCTTGGAGAAGATGTGATATATTTGGGAGAAATGTGGCATGACTGGAAGAAACTGTCCTCTTTTGGGGATAAACGAGGAATGTGTGGGTGAAAAGTTCCTAATTCAAGGGGGAAACCTGGTATTTCTTGGAGAAGATGTGATATATTTGGGAGAAATGTGGCATGTCTGGAAGAAAATGTCCTATTTGAAGGGGCAGAAGGCTGGTAGTTGTGGGAGAAAAGGTCCTATTTGAAGGAGGAATCCTGGTATTTCTTGGAGGAGATGTGATATATTTGGGAGAAATGTGGCATTTCTGGAAGAAACTGTCGTATTTTGGGGATAAAAGAATTTTTTGTGGGTGAAAAGGTCCTATTTGAAGGGGGAAACGTGGTATTTCTTGGAGAAGATGTGATATGTTTGGGAGAAATGTGGCCTTTCTGCCAAAAACTGTCCTATTTTGGGGATAAAAGAGGCATTTGTGGGTGAAAAGGTCCTATTTGAAGGGGGAAAGCTGGTATTTCTTGGAGAAGATGATATATATTTGTGAGAAATGTGGCATTTCTGGAAGAAACTGTCCTCTTTTGGGGATAAAAGAGGTTTTTTTGGGGAAAAGGTCCTATTTGAAGGGGGAAACGTGGTATTTCTTGGAGAAGATGTGATATATTTGGGAGAAATGTGGCATGTCTGGAAGAAAATGTCCTATTTGGGGGGAGAAGGGTGGTATTTGTGGGAGAAAAGGTCCTATTTCAGGAGGAATCCTGGTATTTCTTGGAGGGGATGTGATATGTTTTGGAGAAATGTGGCCTTTCTGGAAGAAACTGTCCTCTTTTGGGGATAAAAGAGGTATTAGTGGTTGAAAAGGTCCTATTTGAAGGGGGAAAGCTGGTATTTCTTGGAGAAGATGTGATCTATTTGGTAGAAATGTGGCATTTCTGGAAGAAAATGTCCTCTTTTGGGGATAAAAGAGGTATTTCATGGAGAAAAGGTCCTAATTCAAGAGGGAAACCTGGTATTTCTTGGAGAAGATGTGATCTATTTGGGAGAAATGTGGCCTTTCTGGAAGAAACTGTCCTCTTTTGGGGATAAAACAGGTATTTGTGGGTGAAAAGGTCCTATTTGAAGGGGGAAACCTGGTATTTCTTGGAGAAGATGTGATATATTTGGGAGATATCTGGCATTTCTGGAAGAAACTGTCCTCTTTTGGGGATAAAAGAGGTATTTGTGGGAGAAAAGGTCCTATTTGAAGGGGGAAAGCTGGTATTTCTTGGAGAAGAGGTGATCTATTTGGGAGAAATGTGGCATTTTTGGAAGAAACTGTCCTCTTTTGGGGATAAAACAGGTATTTGTGGGTGAAAAGGTCCTATTTGAAGGGGAAAACCTGGTATTTCTTGGAGAAGATGCCATATATTTGGGAGAAATGTGGCATGTCTGGAAGAAAATGTCCTATTTGGGGGGAGAAGGCTGGTACTTGTGGGAGAAAAGGTCCTATTTCCGGAGGTATCCTGGTATTTCTTGGAGGAGATGTGATATGTTTGGGAGAAATGTGGCCTTTCTGGAAGAAACTGTCCTCTTTTGGGGATCAAAGAGGTATTTGTGGGTGAAAAGGTCCTATTTCCAGGGGAAAACCTGGTATTTCTTGGTGAAGATGTGATCTATTTAGGAGAAATGTGGCATTTCTGGAAGAAACTGTCCTATTTTGGGGATAAAACAGGTATTTGTGGGAGAAAAGGTCCTATTTGAAGGGGGAAACCTGGTATTTCTTGGAGAAGATGTGATCTATTTGGGAGAAATGTGGCATTTCTGGAAGAAACTGTCCTCTTTTGGGGATAAAAGAGGTATTTGTTGGTGAAAAGGTCCTAATTCAAGGGGGAAACCTGGTATTTCTAGGAGAAGAGGTGATATATTTGGGAGAAATGTGGCATGTCAGGAAGAAACTGTCCTCTTTTGGGGATAAAAGAGGTATTTGTGGGTGAAAAGTTCCTATTTGAAGGGGGAAACCTGGTATTTCTTGGAGAAGATGTGATCTATTTGGGAGAAATGTGGCATTTCTGGAAGAAAATGTCCAATTTGGGGGGAGAAGTCTGGTAGTTTTCGGTGAGAAGGTCCTATTTCAGGAGGAATCCTGCTATTTCTTGGAGAAGATGTGATATATTTGGGAGAAATGTGGCCTTTCAGGAAGAAAATGTCCAATTTGGGGGGTGAAGGCCTGTAGTTTTGGGTGAGAAGGTCCTATTTCAGGAGGAATCCTGGCATTTCTTGGAGATGTGATATATTTGGGAGAAATGTGGCCTTTCCGGAAGAAACTGTCCTCTTTTGGGGATAAAAGAGGTATTAGTGGTTGAATAGGTCCTATTTGAAGGGGGAAAACTGGTATTTCTTGGAGAAGATGTGATATATTTGGGAGAAATGTGGCATTTCTGGAAGAAACTGTCCTATTTGGGGGATAAAACAGTTATTTCATGGAGAAAAGGTCCTATTTGAAGGGGGAAACCTGGTATTTCTTGGAGGAGTTGTGATATATTTGGGAGAAATGAGGCATTTCTGGAAGAAACTGTCCTCTTTTGGGGATAAAAGAGGTATTTGTGGGAGAAAAGGTCCTATTTGAAGGGGGAACCCTGGTATTTCTTGGAGAAGATGTGATATATTTGGGAGAAATGTGGCATGTCTGGAAGAAAATGTCCTCTTTTGGGGATAAAAGAGGTATTTGTGGGTGAAAAGGTCCTATTTGAAGGGGGAAAGCTGGTATTTCTTGGAGAAGATGTGATATATTTTGGAGAAATCTGGCATTCCTGGAAGAAACTGTCCTATTTTGGGGATAAAAGAGGTATTTGTGGGTGAAAAGGTCCTATTTCCAGGGGGAAAGCTGGTATTTCTTGGAGAAGATGTGATCTATTTGGGAGAAATGTGGCATTTCTGGAAGAAACTGTCCTCTTATGGGGATAGAACAGGTATTTGTGGGTGAAAAGTTCCTATTTCCAGGGGAAAACCTGGTATTTCTTGGAGAAGATGTGATATATTTGGGAGAAATGTGGCATGTCTGGAAGAAAATGTCCTATTTGGGGGGAGAAGGGTGGTATATGTGGGAGAAAAGTTCCTATTTCAGGAGGAATCCTGGTATTTCTTGGAGGAGATGTGATATGTTTGGGAGAAATGTGGCCTTTCTGGATGAAACTGTCCTATTTTGGGTATGAAACAGGTATTTGTGGGAGATAAGGTCCTATTTCAAGGGGGAAACCTGGTATTTCTTGGAGAAGATGTGATCTATTTGGGGGAAATGTGGCCTTTCTGGAAGAAACTGTCCTATTTTGGGGATAAAACAGGTATTTGTGGTTGAATAGGTCCTATTTGAAGGGGGAAACCTGGTATTTCTTGGAGAAGATGTGATATATTTGGGAGAAATGTGGCATTTCTGGAATAAAGTGTCCTGTTTTGGGGATAAAACAGGTATTTGTGGGAGAAAAGGTCCTATTTGAAGGGGGAAAGCTGGTATTTCTTGAAGGAGATGTGATATATTTGGGAGAAATGTGGCCTTTCTGGAAGAAACTGTCCTATTTTGGGGATAAAAGAGGAATTTGTTGGAGAAAAGATCCTATTTGAAGGGGATACCTGGTATTTCTTGGAGAAGGGGTGATATATTTGGTAGAAATGTGGCATTTCTGGAAGAAACTGTCCTCTTTTGGGGATATAACAGGTATTTGTGGGTGAAAAGTTCCTATTTGAAGGGGGAAAGCTGGTATTTCTTGGAGAAGATGTGATATGTTTGGGAGAAATGTGGCATTTCTGGAGGAAACTGTCCTATTTTGGGGGAGAAGGCTGGTATTTGTGGGAGAAAAGGTCCTCTTTCAGGAGGAATCCTGGTATTTCTTGGAGAAGATGTGATCTATTTGGGAGAAATGTGGCATGTCTGGAAGAAACTATCCTCTTTTGGGGATCAAACAGGTATTTGTGGGTGAAAAGGTCCTATTTGAAGGGGGAAACGTGATATTTCTTGGAGAAGATGTGGTATATTTGGGAGAAATGTGGCATTTCTGGAAGAAACTGTCCTATTTTGGGGATAAAAGAATTTTCTGTGGGTGAAAAGGTCCTATTTGAAGGGGGAAACCTGGTATTTCTTGGAGAAGATGTGATATGTTTGGGAGAAATGTGGCCTTTCTGGAAGAAACTGTCCTCTTTTGGGGATAAAAGAGGTATTTGTGGGTGGTAAGGTCCTATTTGAAGGGGGAAACCTGGTATTTCTTGGAGAAGATGTGGTATATTTGGGAGAAATGTGGCATTTCTGGAAGAAACTGTCCTCTTTTGGGGATAAAACAGGTATTTGTGGGTGAAAACGTTGTATTTGAAGGGGGAACCCTGGTATTTCTTGGAGAAGATGTGATATATTTGGGAGAAATCTGGCCTTTCTGGCAGAAACTGTCCTCTTTTGGGGATAAAAGAGGTATTTGTGGGTGAAAAGGTCCTATTTGAAGGGGGAAAGCTGGTATTTCTTGGAGAAGATGTGATATATTTGGGAGAAATGTGGCATTTCTGGAAGAAACTGTCCCATTTGGGGATAAAAGAGGTATTTGTGGGTGATAAGGTCCTATTTGAAGGGGCAACCCTGGTATTTCTTGGAGAAGATGTGATATATTTGGGAGAAATGTGGCATGTCTGGAAGAAGCTGTCCTATTTTGGGGATAAAAGAGGTATTTGTGGGTGAAAAGGTCCTATTTGAAGGGGGAAACCTGGTATTTCTTGGAGAAGATGTGATATATTTGGGAGAAATGTGGCATTTCTGGAAGAAACTGTCCTATTTGGGGGATAAAACAGGTATTTGTGGGAGGAAAGGTCCTATTTGAAGGGGGAAAGCTGGTATTTCTTGGAGAAGATGTGATCTATTTGGGAGAAATGTGGCATGTCTGGAAGAAAATATCCAATTTGGGGGGAGAAGGCTGGTAGTTTTAGGTGAGAAGGTCCTATTTCAGAAGGAATCCTGGTATTTCTTGGAGAAGATGTGATATATTTGGGAGAAATGTGGCCTTTCTGGAAGAAAATGTCCAATTTGGGGGGAGAAGGCTGGTAGTTTTGGGTGAGAAGGTCCTAATTCAGGAGGAATCCTGGCATTTCTTGGAGAAGATGTGATATATTTGGGAGAAATGTGGCCTTTCCGGAAGAAACTGTCCTCTTTTGGGGATAAATAGGTATTTCATGGAGAAAAGGTCCTAATTCAAGGGGGAAAGCTGGTATTTCTTGGAGAAGATGTGATCTATTTGGGAGAAATGTGGCATTTCTGGAAGAAACTGTCCTATTTTGGGGATAAAAGAGGTATTTGTGGGTGATAAGGTCCTATTTGAAGGGGGAAAGCTGGTATTTCTTGGAGAAGATGTGATATATTTGGGAGAAATGTGGCATTTCTGGAAGAAACTGTCCTCTTTTGGGGATAAAAGAGGTATTTGTGGGTGAAAAGGTCCTATTTGAAGGGGGAAAGCTGGTATTTCTTGGAGAAGATGTGATATATTTGGGAGAAATGTGGCCTTTCTGGAAGAAAATGTCCAGTGTGGGGGGAGAAGGCTGGTAGTTTTCGGTGAGAAGGTCCTATTTCAGGAGGAATCCTGGTATTTCTTGGAGAAGATGTGATATATTTGGGAGAAATGTGGCATTTCTGGAAGAAACTGTCCTATTTGAGGGATAAAAGAGGTATTTGTGGGTGAAAAGGTCCTATTTGAAGGGGGAACCCTGGTATTTCTTGGAGAAGATGTGATATATTTGGGAGAAATGTGGCATGTCTGGAAGAAAATGTCCTATTTGGGGTGAGAAGGCTGGTACTTGTGGGAGAAAATGTCCTATTTCAGGAGGAATCCTGGTATTTCTTGAAGGAGATGTGATATGTTTGGGAGAAATGTGGCCTTTCTGTAAGAAACTGTCCTATTTTGGGGATAAAACAGGTATTTGTGGGTGAAAAGGTCCTATTTGAAGGGGGAAACCTGGTATTTCTTGGAGAAGATGTGATCTATCTGGTAGAAATTTGGCATTTCTGGAGGAAACTGTCCTCTTTTGGGGACAAAACATGTATTTGTGGGTGAAAAGGTCCTTTTGAAGGGGGAAACCTGGTATTTCTTGGAGAAGATGTGATATATTTGGGAGAAATGTGGCATGTCTGGAAGAAACTGTCGTATTTTGGGGATAAAAGAGGTATTTGTGGGTGAAAAGGTCCTATTTGAAGGGGGAAACCTGGTATTTCTTGGAGAAGATGTGATCTATTTGGGAGAAATGTGGCATTTCTGGAAGAAACTGTCCTGTTTTGGGGATAAAAGAGGTATTTGTGGGTGATAAGGTCCTATTTGAAGTGGGAAAGCTGGTATTTCTTGGAGAAGATGTGATCTATTTGGGAGAAATGTGGCATTTCTGGAAGAAACTGTCCTCTTTTGGGGATAAAAGAGGTATTTGTGGGTGAAAAGGTCCTATTTGAAAGGGGAAAGCTTGTATTTCGTGGAGAAGAGGTGATATATTTGGGAGAAATGTGGCCTTTCTGGAAGAAAATGTCCAGTTTGGGGGGAGAAGGCTGGTAGTTTTCGGTGAGAAGGTCCTATTTCAGGAGGAATCCTGGTATTTCTTGGAGAAGATGTGATGTATTTGGGAGAAATGTGGCATTTCTGGAAGAAACTGTCCTCTTTTCGGGATAAAAGAGGTATTTGTGGGTGAAAAGGTCCTATTTGAAGGGGGAACCCTGGTATTTCTTGGAGAAGATGTGATATATTTGGGAGAAATGTGGCATGTCTGGAAGAAAATGTCCTATTTGGGGTGAGAAGGCTGGTACTTGTGGGAGAAAATGTCCTATTTCAGGAGGAATCCTGGTATTTCTTGAAGGAGATGTGATATGTTTGGGAGAAATGTGGCCTTTCTGTAAGAAACTGTCCTATTTTGGGGATAAAACAGGTATTTGTGGGTGAAAAGGTCCTATTTGAAGGGGGAAACCTGGTATTTCTTGGAGAAGATGTGATCTATCTGGTAGAAATTTGGCATTTCTGGAAGAAACTGTCCTCTTTTGGGGATAAAAGAGGTATTTGTGGGTGAAAAGGTCCTATTTGAAGGGGGAAACCTGGTATTTCTTGGAGAAGATGTGATCTATTTGGGAGAAATGTGGCATGTCTGGAAGAAACTGTCGTATTTTGGGGATAAAAGAGGTATTTGTGGGTGAAAAGGTCCTATTTGAAGGGGGAAACGTGGTATTTCTTGGAGAAGATGTGATCTATTTGGGAGAAATGTGGCATTTCTGGAAGAAACTGTCCTGTTTTGGGGATAAAACAGGTATTTGTGGGTGAAAAGGTCCTATTTGAAGGGGGAAAGCTGGTATTTCTTGAAGGAGATGTGATATATTTGGGAGAAATGTGGCATGTCTGGAAGAAACTGTCCTCTTTTGGGGATAAAAGAGGTATTTGTGGGCGAAAAGGTCCTATTTGAAGGGGGAAAGCTGGTATTTCTTGGAGAAGATGTGATCTATTTGGGAGAAATCTGGCATTTCTGGAAGAAACTGTCCTATTTGGGGGAGAAGCCTGCTATTAGTTGGTGAAAAGGTCCTATTTGAAGGGGGAAACCTGGAATTTCTTGGAGAAGATGTGATATATTTGGGAGAAATGTGGCATTTCTGGAAGAAACTGTTCTATTTTGGGGATCAAAGAGGTATTTGTGTTTGAAAATGTCCTATTTGAAGGGGGAAACGTGGTATTTCTTGGAGAAGATGTGATATATTTGGGAGAAATGTGGCATTTCTGGAAGAAACTGTCCTCTTTTGGGGATAAAAGAGGTATTTCATGGAGAAAAGGTCCTAATTCAAGAGGGAAACCTGGTATTTCTTGGAGAAGATGTGATCTATTTGGGAGAAATGTGGCCTTTCTGGAAGAAAATGTCCTCTTTTGGGGATAAAAGAGGTATTTGTGGGTGAAAAGGTCCTATTTGAAGGGGGAAAGCTGGTATTTCTTGGAGAAGATGTGATATATTTGGGAGATATCTGGCATTTCTGGAAGAAACTGTCCTCTTTTGGGGATAAAAGAGGTATTTGTGGGAGAAAAGGTCCTATTTGAAGGGGGAAACCTGGTATTTCTTGGAGAAGATGTGATATATTTGGGAGAAATGTGGCATTTTTGGAAGAAACTGTCCTCTTTTGGGGATAAAACAGGTATTTGTGGGTGAAAAGGTCCTATTTGAAGGGGAAAACCTGGTATTTCTTGGAGAAGATGCGATATATTTGGGAGAAATGTGGCATTTCTGGAAGAAAATGTCCTATTTGGGGGGAGAAGGCTGGTACTTGTGGGAGAAAAGGTCCTATTTCCGGAGGTATCCTGGTATTTCTTGGAGGAGATGTGATATGTTTGGGAGAAATGTGGCCTTTCTGGATGAAACTGTCGTCTTTTGGGGATAAAAGAGGTATTTGTGGGTGAAAAGGTCCTATTTGAAGGGGGAAAGCTGGTATTTCTTGGAGAAGATGTGATATATTTGGGAGAAATGTGGCATGTCTGGCAGAAACTGTCCTGTTTTGGGGATAAAAGAGGTATTTGTGGGTGAAAATGTCCTATTTGAAGGGGGAAACCTGGTATTTCTTGGAGAAGATGTGATCTATTTGGGAGAAATGTGGCATTTCTGGAAGAAACTGTCCTCTTTTGGGGATAAAAGAGGTATTTGTTGGTGAAAAGGTTTTAATTCAAGGGGGAAACCTGGTATTTCTTGGAGAAGATGTGATATATTTGGGAGAAATGTGGCATTTCTGGAAGAAACTGTCCTCTTTTGGGGATAAAAGAGGTATTTGTGGGTGAAAAGTTCCTATTTGAAGGGGGAAACCTGGTATTTCTTGGAGAAGATGTGATCTCTTTGGGAGAAATGTGGCATTTCTGGAAGAAAATGTCCAATTTGGGGGGAGAAGGCTGGTAGTTTTCGGTGAGAATGTCCTATTTCAGGAGGAATCCTGCTATTTCATGGAGAAGATGTGATATATTTGGGAGAAATGTGGCCTTTCTGGAAGAAAATGTCCAATTTGGGGGGAGAAGGCCTGTAGTTTTGGGTGAGAAGGTCCTATTTCAGGAGGAATCCTGGCATTTCTTGGAGATGTGATATATTTGGGAGAAATGTGGCCTTTCCGGAAGAAACTGTCCTCTTTTGGGGATAAAAGAGGTATTAGTGTTTGAATAGGTCCTATTTGAAGGGGGAAACCTGGTATTTCTTGGAGAAGATGTGATATATTTGGGAGAAATGTGGCATTTCTGGAAGAAACTGTCCTATTTGGGGGATAAAACAGTTATTTCATGGAGAAAAGGTCCTATTTGAAGGGGGAAACCTGGTATTTCTTGGAGGAGTTGTGATATATTTAGGAGAAATGTGGCATTTCTGGAAGAAACTGTCCTCTTTTGGGGATAAAAGAGGTATTTGTGGGTGAAAAGGTCCTATTTGAAGGGGGAAAGCTGGTATTTCTTGGAGAAGATGTGATATATTTGGGAGAAATCTGGCATTCCTGGAAGAAACTGTCCTATTTTGGGGATAAAAGAGGTATTTGTGGGTGAAAAGGTCCTATTTCCAGGGGGAAAGCTGGTATTTCTTGGAGAAGATGTGATCTATTTGGGAGAAATGTGGCATTTCTGGAAGAAACTGTCCTCTTATGGGGATAGAACAGGTATTTGTGGGTGAAAAGTTCCTATTTCCAGGGGAAAACCTGGTATTTCTTGGAGAAGATGTGATATATTTGGGAGAAATGTGGCATGTCTGGAAGAAAATGTCCTATTTGGGGGGAGAAGGGTGGTATTTGTGGGAGAAAAGTTCCTATTTCAGGAGGAATCCTGGTATTTCTTGGAGGAGATGTGATATTTTTGGGAGAAATGTGGCCTTTCTGGAAGAAACTGTCATATTTTGGGGATAAAAGAGGTATTAGTGGTTGAAAAGGTCCTATTTGAAGGGGGAAACCTGGTATTTCTTGGAGAAGATGTGATCTATTTGGGAGAAATGTGGCATGTCTGGAAGAAACTGTCCTATTTTGGGGATAAAAGAGGAATTTGTTGGAGAAAAGGTCCTATTTGAAGGGGATACCTGGTATTATTTGGAGAAGGGGTGATATATTTGGTAGAAATGTGGCATTTCTGGAAGAAACTGTCCTCTTTTGGGGGTATAACAGGTATTTGTGGGTGAAAAGTTCCTATTTGAAGGGGGAAAGCTGGTATTTCTTGGAGAAGATGTGATATGTTTGGGAGAAATGTGGCATTTCTGGAGGAAACTGTCCTATTTTGGGGGAGAAGGCTGGTATTTGTGGGAGAAAAGGTCCCCTTTCAGGAGGAATCCTGGTATTTCTTGGAGAAGATGTGATCTATTTGGGAGAAATGTGGCATGTCTGGAAGAAACTGTCCTCTTTTGGGGATCAAACAGGTATTTGTGGGTGAAAAGGTCCTATTTGAAGGGGGAACCCTGGTATTTCTTGGAGAAGATGTGATATGTTTGGGAGAAATGTGGCCTTTCTGGAAGAAACTGTCCTCTTTTGGGGATAAAAGTGGTATTTGTGGGTGATAAGGTCCTATTTGAAGGGGGAAACCTGGTATTTCTTGGAGAAGATGTGGTATATTTGGGAGAAATGTGGCATTTCTGGAAGAAACTGTCCTCTTTTGGGGATAAAAGAGGTATTTGTGGGTGAAAACGTTGTATTTGAAAGGGGAACCCTGGTATTTCTTGGAGAAGATGTGATATATTTGGGAGAAATCTGGCCTTTCTGGCAGAAACTGTCCTCTTTTGGGGATAAAAGAGGTATTTGTGGGTGAAAAGGTCCTATTTGAAGGGGGAAACCTGGTATTTCTTGGAGAAGATGTGATATATTTGGGAGAAATGTGGCATTTCTGGAAGAAACTGTCCCATTTGGGGATAAAAGAGGTATTTGTGGGTGATAAGGTCCTATTTGAAGGGGGAAACCTGGTATTTCTTGGAGAAGATGTGATATATTTGGGAGAAATGTGGCATGTCTGGAAGAAGCTGTCCTATTTTGGGGATAAAAGAGGTATTTGTGGGTGAAAAGGTCCTATTTGAAGGGGGAAACCTGGTATTTCTTGGAGAAGATGTGATATATTTGGGAGAAATGTGGCATTTCTGGAACAAACTGTCCTATTTGGGGGATAAAACAGGTATTTGTGGGAGGAAAGGTCCTATTTGAAGGGGGAAAGCTGGTATTTCTTGGAGAAGATGTGATCTATTTGGGAGAAATGTGGCATGTCTGGAAGAAAATATCCAATTTGGGGGGAGAAGGCTGGTAGTTTTAGGTGAGAAGGTCCTATTTCAGAAGGAATCCTGGTATTTCTTGGAGAAGATGTGATATATTTGGGAGAAATGTGGCCTTTCTAGAAGAAAATGTCCAATTTGGGGGGAGAAGGCTGGTAGTTTTGGGTGAGAAGGTCCTAATTCAGGAGGAATCCTGGCATTTCTTGGAGAAGATGTGATATATTTGGGAGAAATGTGGCCTTTCCGGAAGAAACTGTCCTCTTTTGGGGATAAATAGGTATTTCATGGAGAAAAGGTCCTAATTCAAGGGGGAAAGCTGGTATTTCTTGGAGAAGATGTGATATATTTGCGGGAAATGTGGCATTTCTGGAAGAAACTGTCCTCTTTTGGGGATAAAAGAGGTATTTGTGGGTGAAAAGGTCCTATTTGAAAGGGGAAACCTTGTATTTCTTGGAGAAGAGGTGATATATTTGGGAGAAATTTGGCCTTTCTGGAAGAAAATGTCCAGTTTGGGGGGAGAGGGCTGGTAGTTTTCGGTGAAAAGGTCCTATTTGAAGGGGGAATCCTGGTATTTCTTGGAGAAGATGTGATATATTTGGGAGAAATGTGGCATTTCTGGAAGAAACTGTCCTCTTTTCAGGATAAAAGAGGTATTTGTGGGTGAAAAGGTCCTATTTGAAGGGGGAAACCTGGTATTTCTTGGAGAAGATGTGATATATTTGGGAGAAATGTGGCATTTCTGGAAGAAACTGTCCTCTTTTGGGGATAAAAGAGGTATTTGTGGGTGAAAAGGTCCTATTTGAAGGGGGAAAGCTGGTATTTCTTGGAGAAGATGTGATATATTTGGGAGAAATGTGGCCTTTCTTGAAGAAACTGTCCTCTTTTGGGGATAAAACAGGTACTTGTGGGTGAAAAGGTCCTATTTGAAGGGTGAAAACCTGGTATTTCTTAGAGAAGATGTGATATATTTGGGAGATATGAGGCATGTCTGGAAGAAAATGTCCTATTTGGGGTGAGAAGGCTGGTACTTGTGGGAGAAAATGTCCTATTTCAGGAGGAATCCTGGTATTTCTTGAAGGAGATGTGATATGTTTGGGAGAAATGTGGCCTTTCTGGAAGAAACTGTCCTATTTTGGGGATAAAACAGGTATTTGTGGGTGAAAAGGTCCTATTTGAAGGGGGAAACCTGGTATTTCTTGGAGAAGATGTGATCTATTTGGTAGAAATTTGGCATTTCTGGAAGAAACTGTCCTCTTTTGGGGACAAAACATGTATTTGTGGGTGAAAAGGTCCTTTTGAAGGGGGAAACCTGGTATTTCTTGGAGAAGATGTGATATATTTGGGAGAAATGTGGCATGTCTGGAAGAAACTGTCGTATTTTGGGGATAAAAGAGGTATTTGTGGGTGAAAAGGTCGTATTTGAAGGGGGAAAGCTGGTATTTCTTGGAGAAGATGTGATCTATTTGGGAGAAATGTGGCATTTCTGGAAGAAACTGTCCTGTTTTGGGGATAAAACAGGTATTTGTGGGTGAAAAGGTCCTATTTGAAGGGGGAAAGCTGGTATTTCTTGAAGGAGATGTGATATATTTGGGAGAAATGTGGCATGTCTGGCAGAAACTGTCCTCTTTTGGGGATAAAAGAGGTATTTGTGGGTGAAAAGGTCCTATTTGAAGGGGGAAAGCTGGTATTTCTTGGAGAAGATGTGATCTATTTGGGAGAAATCTGGCATTTCTGGAAGAAACTGTCCTATTTGGGGGAGAAGCCTGCTATTAGTGGGTGAAAAGGTCCTATTTGAAGGGGGAAACCTGGAATTTCTTGGAGAAGATGTGATATATTTGGGAGAAATGTGGCATTTCTGGAAGAAACTGTTCTATTTTGGGGATCAAAGAGGTATTTGTGGGTGAAAAGTTCCTATTTGAAGGGGGAATCCTGGTATTTCTTGGAGAAGATGTGATATATTTGGGAGAAATGTGGCATTTCTGGAAGAAACTGTCGTCTTTTGGGGATAAAAGAGGTATTTGTGGGTGAAAAGGTCCTATTTGAAGGGGGAAACCTGGTATTTCTTGGAGAAGATGTGATCTATTTGGGAGAAATCTGGCATTCCTGGAAGAAACTGTCCTCTTTTGGGGATAAAACAGGTATTTGTGGGTGAAAATTTCCTATTTGAAGGGGGAAACGTGAAATTTCTTGGAGAAGATGTGATATATTTGGGAGAAATCTGGCATTTCTGGAAGAAACTGTCCTCTTATGGGGATAAAAGAGGTATTTGTGGGAGAAAAGGTCGTATTTGAAGGGGGAAACCTGGTATTTCTTGGAGAAGATGTGCTATATTTGGATGAAATGTGGCATGTCTGGAAGAAACTGTCCTCTTTTGGGGATAAAACAGGTATTTGTGGGTGAAAAGGTCCTATTTCAAGGAGGAAAGCTGGTATTTCTTGGAGAAGATGTGATATGTTTGGGAGAAATGTGGCATTTCTGGACTTAACTGTTCTATTTTGGGGATAAAAGAGGTATTTGTGGGTGATAAGGTCCTATTTGAAGGGGGAAAGCTGGTATTTCTTGGAGAAGATGTGATCTATTTGGGAGAAATGTGGCATTTCTGGAAGAAACTGTCCTATTTGGGGGGAGAAGTCTGGTATTTGAGGGAGAAAAGGTCCAATTTCAGGAGGAATCCTGGTATTTCTTGGAGAAGATGTGATATATTTGGGAGAAATGTGGCATGTCTGGAAGAAACTGTCCTCTTTTGGGGATAAAAGAGGTATTTGTGGGTGAAAAGGTCCTATTTCAGGAGGAATCCTGGCATTTCTTGGAGAAGATGTGATATATTTGGGAGAAATGTGGCATGTCTGGAAGAAACTGTCCTCTTTTGGGGATAAAAGAGGTATTTGTGGGTGAAAAGGTCCTATTTGAAGGGGGAAAGCTGGTATTTCTTGGAGAAGATGTGATATATTTGGGAGAAATGTGGCATTTCTGGAAGAAACTGTCCTCATTTGGGGATAAAAGAGTTTTTTTGGGTGAAAAGGTCCTATTTGAAGGGGGAAACCTGGTATTTCTTGGAGAAGATGTGATATGTTTGGGAGAAATGTGGCATTTCTGGAAGAAACTGTCGTCTTTTGGGGATAAAAGAGGTATTTGTGGGTGAAAAGGTCCTATTTGAAGGGGGAAACCTGGTATTTCTTGGAGAAGATGTGATATATTTGGGAGAAATGTGGCCTTTCTGGAAGAAACTGTCCTATTTTGGGGGGAAAAGGCTGGTATTTGTGGGAGAAAAGGTCCTATTACAGGAGAAATCCTGGTATTTCGTGGAGGAGATGTGATATGTTTGGGAGAAATGTGGCATTTCTGGAAGAAACTGTCCTATTTTGGGGATAAAAGAGGTATTTGTGGGTGAAAAGGTCCTATTTGAAGGGGGAACCCTGGTATTTCTTGGAGAAGATGTGATGTATTTTGGAGAAAAGTGGCATTTCTGGAAGAAACTGTCCTCTTTAGGGGATAAAACAGGTACTTGTGGGTGAAAATTTCCTATTTGAAGGGGGAAACCTGGTATTTCTTGGAGTAGATGTGATATATTTTCGAGAAATGTGGCATTTCTGGATGAAAATGTCCTATTTGGGGGGAGAAGCCTGGTAGTAGTGGGTGAAAAGGTCCTATTTGAAGTGGGAAACCTGGTATTTCTTGGAGAAGATGTGATATATTTGGGAGAAATGTGGCATGTCTGGAAGAAACTGTCCTCTTTTGGGGATAAAAGAGGTATTTGTGGGAGAAAAGGTCCTATTTGAAGGGGGAAAGCTGGTATTTCTTGGAGAAGATGTGATCTATTTGGGAGAAATGTGGCCTTTCTGGAAGAAACTGTCCTCTTTTGGGGATAAAAGAGGTATTTGTGGGTGAGAAGGTCCTATTTGAAGTTGGAAACCTGGTATTTCTTGGAGAAGATGTGCTATATTTGGGAGAAATGTGGCATTTCTGGAATAAACTGTCCTATTTTGGGGATAAAACAGGTATTTGTGGGTGAAAAGGTCCTATTTGAAGGGGGAAACCAGGTATTTCTTGGAGAAGATGTGATTTATTTGGGGGAAATGTGGCATGTCTGGAAGAAACTGTCCTCTTTTGGGGATAAAAGAGGTATTTGTGGGTGATAAGGTCCTATTTGAAGGGGGAACCCTGGTATTTCTAGGAGAAGATGTGATATATTTGGGAGAAATGTGGCATTTCTGGAAGAAACTGTCCTCTTTTGGGGATAAAAGAGGTATTTGTGGGTGAAAAGGTCCTATTTGAAGGGGGAAAGCTGGTATTTCTTGGAGAAGATGTGATCTATTTGGGAGAAATGTGGCATGTCTGGAAGAAACTGTCCTATTTTGGGGATAAAACAGGTATTTGTGGTTGAAAAGGTCCTATTTGAAGGGGGAAAGCTGGTATTTCTTGGAGAAGATGTGATCTATTTGGGAGAAATCTGGCATTTCTGGAAGAAACTGTCCTCTTTTGGGGATAAAAGAGGTATTTGTGGGTGAAAAGGTCCTATTTGATGGGGGAAAGCTGGTATTTCTTGGAGAAGATGTGATCTATTTGGGAGAAATGTGGCCTTTCTGGAAGAAACTGTCCTCTTTTGGGGATAAAAGAGGTATTTGTGGGTGAAAAGGTCCTATTTGAAGGGGGAAACGTGGTATTTCTTGGTGAAGATGTGATATATTTCGGAGAAATGAGGCATTTCTTGAAGAAAATGTCCAATTTCGGGGGAGAAGGCTTGTAGTTGTGGGAGAGAAGGTCCTATTTCAGGAGGAACCCTGGTATTTCTTGGAGAAGATGTGATATATTTGGGAGAAATGTGGCATTTCTGGAAGAAACTGTCGTCTTTTGGGGATAAAAGAGGTATTTGTTTGTGAAAAGGTCCTATTTGCAGGGGGAAACGTGGTATTTCTTGGTGAAGATGTGATATATTTCGGAGAAATGAGGCATTTCTGGAAGAAACTGTCCTATTTTGGGGATAAAAGAGGTATTTGTGGGTGAAAAGGTCCTATTTGAAGGGGGAAAGCTGGTATTTCTTGGAGAAGATGTGATATATTTGGGAGAAATGTGGCATTTCTGGAAGAAACTGTCCTCTTTTGGGGATAAAAGAGGTATTTGTCGGTGAAAAGTTCCTATTTGAAGGGGGAAAGCTGGTATTTCTTGGAGAAGATGTGATATATTTGGGAGAAATGTGGCATTTCTGGCAGAAACTGTCCTCTTTTGGGGATAAAAGAGGTATCTGTGGGTGAAAAGGTCCTATTTGAAGGGGGAAACCTGGTATTTCTTGGAGAAGATGTGATATATTTGGGAGAAATGTGGCATTTCTGGAAGAAACTGTCCTCTTTTGGGGATAAAAGAGGTATTTGTAGGTGAAAAGTTCCTATTTGAAGGGGGAAAGCTGGTATTTCTTGGAGAAGATGTGATATATTTGGGAGAAATGTGGCATTTCTGGCAGAAACTGTCCTCTTTTGGGGATAAAAGAGGTATCTGTGGGTGAAAAGTTCCTATTTGAAGGGGGAACCCTGGTATTTCTTGGAGAAGATGTGATATATTTGGGAGAAATGTGGCATGTCTGGAAAAAACTGTCCTCTTTTGGGGATAAAAGAGGTATTTGTGGTTGAAAAGATCCTATTTGAAGGGGGAAAGCTTGTGTTTCTTGGAGAAGATGATATATATTTGGGAGAAATCTGGCATTTCTGGAAGAAACTGTCCTATTTTGGGGATAAAACAGGTATTTGTGGGAGAAAATGTCCTATTTGAAGGGGGAAAGCCGGAATTTCTTGGAGAAGATGTGATCTATTTGGGAGAAATGTGGCCTTTCTGGAAGAAAATGTCCAATTTGGGGGGAGAAGGCTGGTAGTTTTCGGTGAGAATGTCCTATTTCAGGATGAATCCTGGTATTTCTTGGAGAAGATGTGATATATTTGGGTGATATGTGGCATTTCTGTAAGAAAATGTCCAATTTGGGGGGAGAAGGCTGGTAGTTTTGGGTGAGAAGGTCCTATTTCAGGAGGAATCCTGGCATTTCTTGGAGAAGATGTGATATATTTGGGAGAAATGTGGCCTTTCTGGAAGAAACTGTCCTCTTTTGGGGATAAAAGAGGTATTAGTGGTTGAAAAGGTCCTATTTCCAGGGGGAAACCAGGTATTTCCTGGAGAATATGTGATATATTTGGGAGAAATGTGGCATTTCTGGAAGAAAATGTCCTCTTTTGGGGATAAAAGAGGTATTTCATGGAGAAAAGGTCCTATTTGAAGGGGGAAAGCTGGTGTTTCTTGGAGAAGATGTGGTATATTTGGGAGAAATGTGGCATTTGTGGAAGAAACTGACCTATTTTGGGGATAAAACAGGTATTTGTGGTTGAAAAGGTCCTATTTGAAGGGGGAAAGCTGGTATTTCTTGGAGAAGATGTGATCTATTTGGGAGAAATGTGGCATTTCTGGAAGAAACTGTCGTCTTTTGGGGATAAAAGAGGTATTTGTGGGTGAAAAGGTCCTATTTCCAGGGGGAAACGTGGTATTTCTTGGTGAAGATGTGATATATTTCGGAGAAATGAGGCATTTCTGGCAGAAAATGTCCAATTTCGGGGGAGAAGGCTTGTAGTTGTGGGAGAGAAGGTCCTATTTCAGGAGGAATCCTGCTATTTCGTGGAGAAGATGTGATATATTTGGGAGAAATGTGGCATTTCTGGAAGAAACTGTCTTCTTTTGGGGATAAAAGAAGTATTTGTGGGTGAAAAGGTCCTATTTGAAGGGGGAAACCTGATATTTCTTGGAGAAGATGTGATCTATTTGGGAGAAATGTGGCCTTTCTGGTAGAAAATGTCCTATTTGGGGGGAGAAGGATGGTATTTGTGGGAGAAATGTTCCTATTTCAGGAGGAAACCAGGTATTTCTTGGAGAAGATGTGATATATTTGGGAGAAATGTGGCATTTCTGGAAGAAACTGTCCTATTTTGGGGATAAAAGAGGTATTTCATGGAGAAAAGGTCCTATTTGAATGGGGAAAGCTGGTATTTCTTGGAGAAGATGTGATATATTTGGGAGAAATGTGGCATTTCTGGAAGAAACTGTCCTATTTTGGGGATAAAAGAGGTATTTGTGGGTGAAAAGGTCCTATTTGAAGGGGGAATGCTGGTATATCTTGGAGAAGATGTGATCTATTTGGGAGAAATGTGGCATTTCTGGAAGAAACTGTCCTCTTTTGGGGATAAAAGAGGTATTTGTGGGTGAAAAGGTCCTATTTGAAGGGGGAACCCTGTTATTTCTTGGAGAAGATGTGATATATTTGGGAGAAATGTGGCATGTCTGGAAAAAACTGTCCTATTTTGGGGATAAATGAGTTATTTGTGGGTGAAAATGTCCTATTTGAAGGGGGAAAGCTGGTATTTCTTGGAGAAGATGTGATATATGTTGGAGAAATTTGGCATTCTTGGAAGAAACTGTCCTCTTTTGGGGATAAAAGAGGATTTTTTGGGGAAAAGGTCCTATTTGAATTGGGAAACGTGGTATTTCTTGGAGAAGATGTGATATATTTGGGAGAAATGTGGCATTTCTGAAAGAAACTGTCCTCTTTTGGGGATCAAACAGGTATTTGTGGGTGAAAAGGTCCTATTTGAAGGGGAAAACCTGGTATTTCTTGGAGAAGATGTGATATATTTGGGAGAAATGTGGCATGTCTGGAAGAAACTGTCCTATTTGGGGGGAGAAGTGTGGTATTTGTGGGAGAAAAGTTCCTATTTCAGGAGGAATCCTGTTATTTCTTGTAGGAGAAGTGATATGTTTGGGAGAAATGTGGCATTTCTGGAAGAAACTGTCCTCTTTTGGGGATAAAAGAGGTATTTGTGGGTGAAAAGGTCCTATTTGAAGGGGGAACCCTGGTATTTCTTGGAGAAGATGTGATCTATTTGGGAGAAATGTGGCATGTCTGGCAGAAACTGTCCTGTTTTGGGGATAAAAGAGGTATTTGTGGGTGAAAAGGTCCTATTTGAAGGGGGAAAGCTGGTATTTCTAGGAGAAGATGTGATATATTTGGGAGAAATGTGGCATTTCTGGAAGAAACTGTCCTATTTTGGGGATAAAAGAATTTTTTGTGGGTGAAAAGGTCCTATTTGAAGGGGGAAAGCTGGTAATTCTATGAGAAGATGTGATATGTTTGGGAGAAATGTGGCATTTCTGGGAGAAACTGTCCTCTTTTGGGGATAAAACAGGTATTTGTGGGAGAAAAGGTCCTATTTGAAGGGGGAAAGCTGGTAATTCTATGAGAAGATGTGATATATTTCGGAGAAATCTGGCATGTCAGGAAGAAACTGTCCTCTTTTGGGGATAAAAGAGGTATTTGTGGGTGAAAAGTCCTATTTGAAGGGGGAAAGCTGGTATTTCTTGGAGAAGATGTGATATATTTGGGAGAAATGTGGCATTTCTGGAAGAAACTGTCCTCTTTTGGGGATAAAACAGGTATTTGTGGGTGAAAAGGTCCTATTTGAAGGGGGAAAGCTGGTATTTCTTGGAGAAGAGGTGATATATTTGGGAGAAATGTGGCATGTCTGGAAGAAAGTGTCCTGTTTTGGGGATAAAACAGGTATTTGTGGGAGAAAAGGTCCTATATGAAGGGGGAAAGCTGGTATTTCTTGGAGAAGATGTGATCTATTTGGGAGAAATGTGGCCTTTCTGGAAGAAAATGTCCAATTTGGGGGGAGAAGACTGGTAGTTTTGGGTGAGAAGGTCCTATTTCAGGAGGAATCCTGGCATTTCTAGGAGAAGATGTGATCTATTTGGGAGAAATGTGGCATGTCTGGAAAAAACTGTCCTCTTTTGGGGATAAAAGAGGTATTTGTGGGTGAGAAGGTCCTATTTGAAGGGGGAAACGTGGTATTTCTTGGAGAAGATGTGATATATTTGGGAGAAATCTGGCATTCCTGGCAGAAACTGTCCTCTTTTGGGGATAAAAGAGGTTTTTTTGGGGAAAAGGTCCTATTTGAAGGAGGAAAGGTGGTATTTCATGGAGAAGATGTGATATATTTGGGAGAAATCAGGCATTTCTGGAAGAAACTGTCCTCTTATGGGGATAGAACAGGTATTTGGGGGTGAAAAGGTCCTATTTCCAGGGGAAAACCTGGTATTTCTTGGAGAAGATGTGATATATTTGGGAGAAATGTGGCATGTCTGGAAGAAAATGTCCTATTTGGGGGGGAGAAGGGTGGTATTTGTGGGAGAAAAGTTCCTATTTCAGGAGGAATCCTGGTATTTCTTGGAGGAGATGTGATATATTTGGGAGAAATGTGCCATTTCTTGACGAAACTGTCCTCTTTTGGGGATAAAACTGGTACTTGATGGAGAAAAGGTCCTATTTGAAGGGGGAACCCTGGTATTTCTTGGAGAAGATGTGATATGTTTGGGAGAAATATGGCATTTCTGGAAGAAACTGTCCTCTTTTGGGGATAAAAGAGGTATTTGTTGGTGAAAAGGTCCTATTTGAAGGGGGAAACCTGGTATTTCTTGGAGAAGATGTGATCTATTTGGGAGAAATGTGGCATGTCTGGAAGAAATTGTCCTATTTTGGGGCTAAAACAGGTATTTGTGGGTGAAAAGGTCCTATTTGAAGGGGGAAAGCTGGTATTTCTTGGAGAAGATGTGATATATTTGGGAGAAATGTGGCATTTCTGGAAGATAGTGTCCTGTTTTGGGGATATAACAGGTATTTGTGGGTGAAAAGGTCCTATTTGAAGGGGGAAAGCTGGTATTTCTTGAAGGAGATGTGATATATTTGGGAGAAATGTGGCATGTCTGGAAGAAACTGTCCTCTTATGGGGACAAAACATGTATTTGTGGGTGAAAAGGTCCTATTTGAAGGGGGAAAGCTGGTATTTCTTGGAGAAGATGTGATCTATTTGGGAGAAATGTGGCATTTCTGGAAGAAACTGTCCTATTTAAGGGAGAAACCTGCTATTTGTTGGTGAAAAGGTCCTATTTGAAGGGGGAAACCTGGTATTTCTTGGAGAAGATGTGATATATTTGGGAGAAATGTGGCATTTCTGGAAGAAACTGTCCTATTTTGGGGATAAAAGAGGTATTTGTGGGTGAAAAGGTCCTATTTGAAGGGGGAAAGCTGGTATTTCTTGAAGAAGATGTGATATGTTTGGGTGAAATGTGGCATTTCTGGAAGAAACTGTCCTATTTGGGAGGAGAAGGCTGGTATTTGTGGGAGAAAAGGTCCTATTTGAAGGGGGAAAGCAGGTATTTCTTGGAGAAGATGTGATATGTTTGGGAGAAATGTGGCATGTATGGCAGAAACTGTCCTATTTGGGGGCAGAAGGCTGGTATTTGAGGGAGAAAAGTTCCTCTTTCAGGAGGAATCCTGGTATTTCTTGGAGAAGATGTGATATATTTGGGAGAAATGTGGCATGTCTGGAAGAAAATGTCCTATTTGGGGGGTGAAGGGTGGTATTTGTGGGTGAAAAGTTCCTATTTGAAGGGGGAAAGCTGGTATTTCTTGGAGAAGATGTGATATATTTGGGAGAAATGTGGCATGTCTGGAAAAAACTGTCCTATTTTGGGGATAAAAGAGGTATTTGTGGGTGAGAAGGTCCTATTTGAAGGAGGAAACCTGGTATTTCTTGGAGAAGATGTGATATATTTGGGAGAAATCTGGCATTCCTGGAAGAAACTTTCCACTTTTGGGGATAAAAGTGGTTTTTTTGGGGAAAAGGTCCTATTTGAAGGGGGAAACGTGGTATTTCTTGGAGAAGATGATATATATTAGTGAGAAATGTGGCATTTCTGGAAGAAACTGTCCTCTTATGGGGATAGAACAGGTATTTGTGGGTGAAAAGGTCCTATTTCCAGGGGAAAACCTGGTATTTCTTGGAGAAGATGTGATGTATTTGGGAGAAATGTGGCGTGTCTGGAAGAAAATGTCCTATTTGGGGGGAGAAGTGTGGTATTTGTGGGAGAAACGTTCCTATTTCAGGAGGAATCCTGGTATTTCTTGTAGGAGATGTGATATGTTTGGGAGAAATGTGGCATTTCTGGAAGAAACTGTCCTCTTTTGGGGATAAAAGAGGTATTTGTGGGTGAAAAGGTCCTATTTGAAGGGGGAAACCTGGTATTTCTTGGAGAAGATGTGATATGTTTGGGAGAAATATGGCATTTCTGGAAGAAACTATCCTCTTTTGGGGATAAAAGAGGTATTTGTGGGTGAAAAGGTCCTATTTGAAGGGGGAAAGCTGGTATTTCTTGGAGAAGATGTGATATATTTGGGAGAAATGTGGCATGTCTGGAAGAAAATGTCCTCTTTTGGGGATAAAAGAGGTATTTGTGGGTGAAAAGGTCCTATTTGAAAGGGGAAAGCTGGTATTTCTTGGAGAAGATGTGATATATTTTCGAGAAATGTGGCATTTCTGGAAGAAACTGTCCTATTTTGGGGATCAAAGAATTATTTGTGGGTGAAAAGGTCCTATTTGAAGGGGGAAAGCTGGTATTTCTTGGAGAAGATGTGATATGTTTGGGAGAAATGTGGCCTTTCTGGCAGAAACTGTCCTATTTTGGGGATAAAATTGGTATTTGTGGGTGATAAGGTCCTATTTGAAGGGGGAAAGCTGCACCCTCAGCAAGTTTGCTGATGACACCAAGCTGAGTGGTGCGGTCGACACAGCTGAAGGAAGGGATGCCATTCAGAGGGACCTCGAGAGACTAGAAAGGTGGGCCCGGGTGAACCTGATGCGGTTCAACACGGCGAAGTGCAGAGTTTTGCACTTGGGCCGGAGGAATCCCAGGCATCCCTACAGACTGGAAGGAGCGGTCCTTGAGAGCAGCCCTGTGGAGAAGGACCTGGGGGTCCTGATAGATGAAAAACTTAATATGAGCCAGCAGTGTGCCCTTGTGGCTCGGAAGGCGAATGGGATCCTCGGCTCCATCAAAAGAGGGGTGGCCAGCAGGGACAGGGAGGTGATTGTTCCTCTCTACTCTGCTCTTGTGAGGCCCCATCTGGAGTACTGCGTCCAGGTCTGGAGCCCCCAGTACAAGAAAGACAGGGAGCTGTTGGAAAGAGTCCAGAGGAGAGCCACCAAGATGATCAGGGGATTGGAGCACCTCCCCTATGAGGACAGGCTGAAGGAGCTGGGTTTGTTCAGCCTGGAGAAAAGAAGGCTGCGGGGTGACCTCATTGCAGCCTTTCAGTACCTAAAGGGAGCCTACAAACAGGAGGGGAATCAACTCTTTGAAAGGGTGAGTGACAGCAGGACAAGGGGAAATGGTTTTAAGTTGAGGGAAGGGAGATTTAGGTTGGACGTCAGGGGGAAATTCTTCACAGAGAGAGTGGTGAGGTACTGGAACAGGCTGCCCAGAGAGGTTGTGGATGCCCCGTCCCTGGAGGTGTTCAAGGCCAGATTGGATGGGGCCCTGGGCAGCCTGGTCTAGCATTAGGTGGGATGGCTGGTGGCCCTGCATGTAGCAGGGGGGTTGGAGATTCATGATCCATGAGGTCCCTTCCAACCCTGGCAATTCTGTGATTCTGTGATCTGTGATTCTGTGATATATCTTGGAGAAGATGCGATATATTTGGGAGAAATGTGGCATGTCAGGAAGAAACTGTCCTATTTGGGGGGGAAGGCTGGTATTTGCGGGAGAAAAGGTCCTCTTTCAGGAGGAATCCTGGTATTTCCTGGAGAAGATGTGATATATTTGGGAGAAATGTGGCATGTCTGGAAGAAACTGTCCTCTTTTGGGGATAAAAGAGGTATTTGTGGGTGAAAAGGTCCTATTTGAAGGGGGAAACGTGGCATTTCTTGGAGAAGATGTGATATGTTTGGGAGAAATGTGGCATTTCTGGAAGAAACTGTCCTCTTTTGGGGATAAAAGAGGTATTTGTGGGTGAAAAGGTCATATTTGAAGGGGGAAAGCCGGTATTTCTTGGAGAAGATGTGGTATATTTGGGAGAAATGTGGCATTTCTGGAAGAAGCTGTCCTATTTAGGGGATAAAAGAGGTATTTGTGGGTGAAAAGGTCCTATTTGAAGGGGGAAACCTGTTATTTCTTGGAGAAGATGTGATATATTTTGGAGAAATCTGGCATTTCTGGAAGAAACTGTCCTATTTTGGGGATAAAAGAGGTATTTGTGGGAGAAAAGGTCCTATTTGAAGGGGGAAAGCTGGTATTTCTTGGAGAAGATGTGATATATTTGGGAGAAATGTGGCATTTCTGGAAGAAACTGTCCTCTTCTGGGGATAATAGAGGTATTTGTGGGTGATAAGGTCCTATTTGAAGGGGGAAACCAGGTATTTCTTGGAGAAGATGTGATCTATTTGGGAGAAATGTGGCATTTCTGGAAGAAACTGTCCTCTTTTGGGGATAAAAGAGGTATTTGTTGGTGAAAAGGTCCTATTTGAAGGGGGAAAGCTGGTATTTCTTGGAGAAGAGGTGATATATTTTGGAGAAATGTGGCATGTCTGGAAGAAACTGTCCTATTTGGGGGATAAAACAGGTATTTGTGGGAGAAAAGCTCCTATTTGAAGGGGGAAACCTGGGATTTCTTGGAGAAGATGTGATCTATTTGGGAGAAATGTGGCCTTTCTGGAAGAAAATGTCCAATTTGGGGGGAGAAGGCTGGTAGTTTTCGGTGAGAAGGTCCTATTTCAGGATGAATCCTGGTATTTCTTGGAGATGATGTGATCTATTTGGGAGAAATGTGGCATTTCTGGAAGAAACTGTCCTCTTTTGGGGATAAAAGAGGTATTTGTGGGTGAAAAGGTCCTATTTGAAGGGGGAAACGTGGTATTTCTAGGAGAAGATGTGATATATTTGGGAGAAACGTGGCATTTCTGGAAGAAACTGTCCTCTTTTCGGGATAAAAGAGGTATTTGTGGGTGATAAGGTCCTATTTGAAGGGGGAAACCTGGTATTTCTATGAGAAGATGTGATATATTTGGGAGAAATGTGGCATGTCAGGAAGAAACTGACCTATTTGGGGGATAAAAGAGGTATTTGTGGGTGAAAAGGTCCTATTTGAAGGGGGAAACCTGGTATTTCTTGGAGAAGAGGTGATATATTTGGGAGAAATGTGGCATGTCTGGAAGAAACTGTCCTATTTTGGGGATAAAAGAGGTATTTGTGGGTGAAAAGGTCCTATTTGAAGGGGGAAACCTGGTATTTCTTGGAGAAGATGTGATATATTTGGGAGAAATGTGGCCTTTTTGGAAGAAAATGTCCAGTTTGGGGGGAGAAGGCTGGTACTTGTGGGTGATAAGGTCCTATTTCAGGAGGAACCCTGGTATTTCTTGGAGAAGATGTGATATATTTGGGAGAAATGTGGCCTTTCTGGCAGAAACTGTCCTATGTTGGGGATAAAAGAGGTATTAGTGGTTGAAAAGGTCCTATTTGAAGGGGGAAACCTGGTATTTCCTGGAGAAGATGTGATCTATTTGGGAGAAATGTGGCATTTCTGGAAGAAAATGTCCTCTTTTGGGGATAAAAGAGGTATTTCATGGAGAAAAGGTCCTATTTGAAGGGGGAAACCTGGTATTTCTTGGAGAAGATGTGATCTATTTGGGAGAAATGTGGCATGTCTGGAAGAAACTGTCCTCTTTTGGGGATAAAAGAGGTATTTGTGGGTGAAAAGGTCCTATTTGAATGGGGAAAGTTGGTATTTCTAGGAGAAGATGTGATATATTTGGGAGAAATGTGGCATTTCTGGAAGAAACTGTCCTCTTTTGGGGATAAAACAGGTATTTGTGGGAGAAAAGGTCCTATTTGAAGGGGGAAACCTGGTATTTCTTGGAGAAGATGTGATATATTTGGGAGAAATGTGGCATGTCAGGAAGAAACTGTCGTCTTTTGGGGATAAAAGAGGTATTTGTGGGTGAGAAGGTCCTATTTGAAGGGGGAAAGCTGGTATTTCTTGGAGAAGATGTGATATATTTGGGAGAAATGTGGCATTTCTGGAAGAAACTGTCCTCTTTTGGGGATAAAAGAGGTATTTGTGGTTGAAAAGGTCCTATTTGAAGGGGGAACCCTGGTATTTCTTGGAGAAAATGTGATATATTTCGGAGAAATGTGGCATGTCTGGAAGAAAATGTCCTCTTTTGGGGATAAAAGAGGTATTTGTGGGTGAAAAGGTCCTATTTGAAGGGGGAAAGCTGGTATTTCTTGGAGAAGATGTGATATATTTGGGAGAAATGTGGCCTTTCTGGTAGAAAATGTCCTATTTGGGGGGAGAAGGGTGGTATTTTTGGGAGAAAAGTTCCTATTTCAGGAGGAATCCTGGTATTTCTTGGAGGAGATGTGATATATTTGGGAGAAATGTGGCATGTCTGGAAGAAACTGTCCTCTTTTGGGGATAAAAGAGGTATTTGTGGGTGAAAAGTTCCTATTTGAAGGGGGAAAGCTGGTATTTCTTGGAGAAGATGTGATATATTTGGGAGAAATCTGGCATTCTTGGAAGAAACTGTCCTCTTTTGGGGATAAAAGAGGTATTTGTGGGTGAAAAGGTCCTATTTGAAGGGGGAAACGTGGTATTTCTTGGAGAAGATGTGATATATTTGGGAGAAATGTGGCATTTCTGGAAGAAACTGTCCTATTTTGGGGATAAAAGAGGTATTTGTGGGTGATAAGGTCCTATTTCCAGGGGAAAACCTGGTATTTCTTGGAGAAGATGTGATATATTTGGGAGAAATGTGGCATGTCTCGAAGAAACTGTCCTATTTGGGGGGAGAAGGGTGGTATTTGTGGGAGAAAAGTTCCTATTTCAGGAGGAATCCTGGTATTTCTAGGAGGAGATGTGATATGTTTGGGAGAAATGTGCCATTTCTGGAAGAAACTGTCCTCTTTTCGGGATAAAAGAGGTATTTGTGGGTGAAAAGGTCCTATTTGAAGGGGGAAAGCTGGTATTTCTTGGAGAAGATGTGATATATTTGGGAGAAATGTGGCATGTCTGGCAGAAACTGTCCTGTTTTGGGGATAAAAGAGGTATTTGTGGGTGAAAATGTCCTATTTGAAGGGGGAAACCTGGTATTTCTTGGAGAAGATGTGATATATTTGGGAGAAATCAGGCATTTCTGGAAGAAACTGTCCTATTTTGGGGATAAAAGAATTTTTTGTGGGTGAAAAGGTCCTATTTGAAGGGGGAAACCTGGTATTTCTTGGAGAAGATGTGATATATTTGGGAGAAATGTGGCCTTTTTGGAAGAAAATTTCCAGTTTGGGGGGAGAAGGCTGGTACTTGTGGGTGAGAAGGTCCTATTTCAGGAGGAATCCTGGTATTTCTTGGAGAAGATGTGCTATATTTGGGAGAAATGTGGCCTTTCTGGCAGAAACTGTCCTATGTTGGGGATAAAAGAGGTATTAGTGGTTGAAAAGGTCCTATTTGAAGGGGGAAACCTGGTATTTCCTGGAGAAGATGTGATCTATTTGGGAGAAATGTGGCATTTCTGGAAGAAAATGTCCTCTTTTGGGGATAAAAGAGGTATTTCATGGAGAAAAGGTCCTATTTGAAGGGGGAAACCTGGTATTTCTTGGAGAAGATGTGATCTATTTGGGAGAAATGTGGCATGTCTGGAAGAAACTGTCCTCTTTTGGGGATAAAAGAGGTATTTGTGGGTGAAAAGGTCCTATTTGAATGGGGAAAGCTGGTTTTTCTAGGAGAAGATGTGATATATTTGGGAGAAATGTGGCATTTCTGGAAGAAACTGTCCTCTTTTGGGGATAAAACAGGTATTTGTGGGAGAAAAGGTCCTATTTGAAGGGGGAAACCTGGTATTTCTTGGAGAAGATGTGATATATTTGGGAGAAATGTGGCATGTCAGGAAGAAACTGTCGTCTTTTGGGGATAAAAGAGGTATTTGTGGGTGAGAAGGTCCTATTTGAAGGGGGAAAGCTGGTATTTCTTGGAGAAGATGTGATATATTTGGGAGAAATGTGGCATTTCTGGAAGTAACTGTCCTCTTTTGGGGATAAAAGAGGTATTTGTGGGTGAAAAGGTCCTATTTGAAGGGGGAACCCTGGTATTTCTTGGAGAAGATGTGATATATTTCGGAGAAATGTGGCATGTCTGGAAGAAAATGTCCTCTTTTGGGGATAAAAGAGGTATTTGTGGGTGAAAAGGTCCTATTTGAAGGGGGAAAGCTGGTATTTCTTGGAGAAGATGTGATATATTTGGGAGAAATGTGGCCTTTCTGGTAGAAAATGTCCTATTTGGGGGGAGAAGGGTGGTATTTTTGGGAGAAAAGTTCCTATTTCAGGAGGAATCCTGGTATTTCTTGGAGGAGATGTGATATATTTGGGAGAAATGTGGCATGTCTGGAAGAAACAGTCCTATTTTGGGGATAAGAGAGGTATTTGTGGGTGATAAGTTCCTATTTGAAGGGGGAAAGCTGGTATTTCTTGGAGAAGATGTGATATGTTTGGGAGAAATCTGGCATTCTTGGAAGAAACTGTCCTCTTTTGGGGATAAAAGACGTTTTTTTTGGGGAAAAGGTCCTATTTGAAGGGGGAAACGTGGTATTTCTTGGAGAAGATGTGATATATTTGGGAGAAATGTGGCATTTCTGGAAGAAACTGTCCTATTTTGGGGATAAAAGAGGTATTTGTGGGTGAAAAGGTCCTATTTCCAGGGGAAAACCTGGTATTTCTTGGAGAAGATGTGATATATTTGGGAGAAATGTGGCATTTCTGGAAGAAACTGTCCTATTTGGGGGGAGAAGGGTGGTATTTGTGGGAGAAAAGTTCCTATTTCAGGAGGAATCCTGGTATTTCTAGGAGGAGATGTGATATGTTTGGGAGAAATGTGCCATTTCTGGAAGAAACTGTCCTCTTTTGGGGATAAAAGAGGTATTTGTGGGTGAAAAGGTCCTATTTGAAGGGGGAAAGCTGATATTTCTTGGAGAAGATGTGATATATTTGGGAGTAATGTGGCATGTCTGGCAGAAACTGTCCTGTTTTGGGGATAAAAGAGGTATTTGTGGGTGAAAAGGTCCTATTTGAAGGGGGAAACCTGGTATTTCTTGGAGAAGATGTGATATATTTGGGCGAAATCAGGCATTTCTGGAAGAAACTGTCCTATTTTGGGGATAAAAGAGGTATTTGTGGGTGAAAAGGTCCTATTTGAAGGGGGAAAGCTGGTATATCTTGGAGAAGATGTGATCTATTTGGGAGAAATGTGGCATTTCTGGAAGAAACTGTCCTCTTTTGGGGATAAAAGAGGTATTTGTGGGAGAAAAGGTCCTATTTGAAGGGGGAACCCTGTTATTTCTTGGAGAAGATGTGATATATTTGGGAGAAATGTGGCATGTCTGGAAAAAACTGTCCTATTTTGGGGATAAATGAGTTATTTGTGGGTGAAAATGTCCTATTTGAAGGGGGAAAGCTGGTATTTCTTGGAGAAGATGTGATATATTTTGGAGAAATCTGGCATTCTTGGAAGAAACTGTCCTCTTTTGGGGATAAAAGAGGATTTTTTGGGGAAAAGGTCCTATTTGAATTGGGAAACGTGGTATTTCTTGGAGAAGATTTGATATATTTGGGAGAAATGTGGCATTTCTGAAAGAAACTGTCCTCTTTTGGGGATCAAACAGGTATTTGTGGGTGAAAAGGTCCTATTTGAAGGGGAAAACCTGGTATTTCTTGGAGAAGATGTGATATATTTGGGAGAAATGTGGCATGTCTGGAAGAAACTGTCCTATTTGGGGGGAGAAGTGTGGTATTTGTGGGAGAAAAGTTCCTATTTCAGGAGGAATCCTGTTATTTCTTGTAGGAGAAGTGATATGTTTGGGAGAAATGTGGCATTTCTGGAAGAAACTGTCCTCTTTTGGGGATAAAAGAGGTATTTGTGGGTGAAAAGGTCCTATTTGAAGGGGGAACCCTGGTATTTCTTGGAGAAGATGTGATCTACTTGGGAGAAATTTGGCATGTCTGGCAGAAACTGTCCTGTTTTGGGGATAAAAGAGGTATTTGTGGGTGAAAAGGTCCTATTTGAAGGGGGAAAGCTGGTATTTCTAGGAGAAGATGTGATATATTTGGGAGAAATGTGGCATTTCTGGAAGAAACTGTCCTATTTTGGGGATAAAAGAATTTTTTGTGGGTGAAAAGGTCCTATTTGAAGGGGGAAAGCTGGTAATTCTATGAGAAGATGTGATATGTTTGGGAGAAATGTGGCATTTCTGGGAGAAACTGTCCTCTTTTGGGGATAAAAGAGGTATTTGTGGGAGAAAAGGTCCTATTTGAAGGGGGAAACCTGGTATTTCTTGGAGAAGAGGTGATATATTTGGGAGAAATCTGGCATGTCAGGAAGAAACTGTCCTCTTTTGGGGATAAAAGAGGTATTTGTGGGTGAAAAGTCCTATTTGAAGGGGGAAACGTGGCATTTCTTGGAGAAGATGTGATCTATTTGGGAGAAATGTGGCATTTCTGGAAGAAACTGTCCTCTTTTGGGGATAAAAGAGGTATTTGTGGGTGAAAAGGTCCTATTTGAAGGGGGAAAGCTGGTATTTCTTGGAGAAGATGTGATATATTTGGGAGAAATGTGGCATTTCTGGAAGAAACTGTCCTCTTTTGGGGATAAAACAGGTACTTGTGGGTGAAAAGGTCCTATTTGAAGGGGGAAACCTGGTATTTCTTGGAGAAGATGTGGTATATTTGGGAGAAATGTGGCATTTCCGGAAGAAAGTGTCCTCTTTTGGGGATAAAAGAGATATTTGTGGGTGAAAACGTTGTATTTGAAGGGGGAAACCTGTTATTTCTTGGAGAAGATGTGATATATTTTGGAGAAATGTGGCATTTCTGGAAGAAACTGTCCTATTTTGGGGATAAAAGAGGTATTTGTGGGTGAAAAGGTCCTATTTGAAGGGGGAAACCTGATATTTCTTGGAGAAGGTGTGATATATTTGGGAGAAATGTGGCCTTTCTGGAAGAAACTGTCCTCTTCTGGGGATAAAAGAGGTATTTGTGGGTGATAAGGTCCTATTTCCAGGGGGAAAGCTGGTATTTCTTGGAGAAGATGTGATCTATTTGGGAGAAATGTGGCATTTCTGGAAGAAACTGTCCTCTTTTGGGGATAAAACAGGTATTTGTGGGTGAAAAGGTCCTATTTGAAGGGGGAAAGCTGGTATTTCTTGGAGAAGAGGTGATATATTTGGGAGAAATGTGGCATGTCTGGAAGAAAGTGTCCTGTTTTGGGGATAAAACAGGTATTTGTGGGAGAAAAGGTCCTATATGAAGGGGGAAAGCTGGTATTTCTTGGAGAAGATGTGATCTATTTGGGAGAAATGTGGCCTTTCTGGAAGAAAATGTCCAATTTGGGGGGAGAAGACTGGTAGTTTTGGGTGAGAAGGTCCTATTTCAGGAGGAATCCTGGCATTTCTTGGAGAAGATGTGATCTATTTGGGAGAAATGTGGCATTTCTGGAAGAAACTGTCCTCTTTTGGGGATAAAAGAGGTATTAGTGGTTGAAAAGGTCCTATTTGAAGGGGGAAACCTGGTATTTCTTGGAGAAGATGTGATATATTTGGGAGAAATGTGGCCTTTCTGGAAGAAACTGTCCTATTTTGGGGATAAAAGAGGTATTTCATGGAGAAAAGGTCCTAATTCAAGGGGGAAACCTGGTATTTCTTGGAGAAGATGTGATATATTTGGGAGAAATGTGGCATGTCTGGAAAAAACTGTCCTCTTTTGGGGATAAAAGAGGTATTTGTGGGTGAGAAGGTCCTATTTGAAAGGGGAAACGTGGTATTTCTTGGAGAAGATGTGATATATTTGGGAGAAATCTGGCATTCCTGGCAGAAACTGTCCTCTTTTGGGGATAAAAGAGGTTTTTTTGGGGAAAAGGTCCTATTTGAAGGAGGAAAGGTGGTATTTCATGGAGAAGATGTGATATATTTGGGAGAAATCAGGCATTTCTGGAAGAAACTGTCCTCTTATGGGGATAGAACAGGTATTTGTGGGTGAAAAGGTCCTATTTCCAGGGGAAAACCTGGTATTTCTTGGAGAAGATGTGATATATTTGGGAGAAATGTGGCATGTCTGGAAGAAAATGTCATATTTGGGGGGGAGAAGGGTGGTATTTGTGGGAGAAAAGTTCCTATTTCAGGAGGAATCCTGGTATTTCTTGGAGGAGATGTGATATATTTGGGAGAAATGTGCCATTTCTTGACGAAACTGTCCTCTTTTGGGGATAAAACAGGTATTTGTGGGAGAAAAGGTCCTATTTGAAGGGGGAACCCTGGTATTTCTTGGAGAAGATGTGATATGTTTGGGAGAAATATGGCATTTCTGTAAGAAACTGTCCTCTTTTGGGGATAAAAGAGGTATTTGTTGGTGAAAAGGTCCTATTTGAAGGGGGAAACCTGGTATTTCTTGGAGAAGATGTGATCTATTTGGGAGAAATGTGGCATGTCTGGAAGAAATTGTCCTATTTTGGGGCTAAAACAGGTATTTGTGGGTGAAAAGGTCCTATTTGAAGGGGGAAAGCTGGTATTTCTTGGAGAAGATGTGATATATTTGGGAGAAATGTGGCATTTCTGGAAGATAGTGTCCTGTTTTGGGGATATAACAGGTATTTGTGGGTGAAAAGGTCCTATTTGAAGGGGGAAAGCTGGTATTTCTTGAAGGAGATGTGATATATTTGGGAGAAATGTGGCATGTCTGGAAGAAACTGTCCTCTATTGGGGACAAAACATGTATTTGTGGGTGAAAAGGTCCTATTTGAAGGGGGAAAGCTGGTATTTCTTGGAGAAGATGTGATCTATTTGGGAGAAATGTGGCATTTCTGGAAGAAACTGTCCTATTTGGGGGAGAAACCTGCTATTTGTTGGTGAAAAGGTGCTATTTGAAGGGGGAAACCTGGTATTTCTTGGAGAAGATGTGATATATTTGGGAGAAATGTGGCATTTCTGGAAGAAACTGTCCTATTTTGGGGATAAAAGAGGTATTTGTGGGTGAAAAGGTCCTATTTGAAGGGGGAAAGCTGGTATTTCTTGAAGAAGATGTGATATGTTTGGGTGAAATGTGGCATTTCTGGAAGAAACTGTCCTATTTGGGAGGAGAAGGCTGGTATTTGTGGGAGAAAAGGTCCTATTTGAAGGGGGAAAGCAGGTATTTCTTGGAGAAGATGTGATATGTTTGGGAGAAATGTGGCATGTATGGCAGAAACTGTCCTATTTGGGGGCAGAAGGCTGGTATTTGAGGGAGAAAAGTTCCTCTTTCAGGAGGAATCCTGGTATTTCTTGGAGAAGATGTGATATATTTGGGAGAAATGTGGCATGTCTGGAAGAAAATGTCCTATTTGGGGGGAGAAGGGTGGTATTTGTGGGTGAAAAGTTCCTATTTGAAGGGGGAAAGCTGGTATTTCTTGGAGAAGATGTGATCTATTTGGGAGAAATGTGGCATGTCTGGAAGAAACTGTCCTCTTTTGGGGATAAAAGAGGTATTTGTGGGTGAAAAGTTCCTATTTGAAGGGGGAAAGCTGGTATTTCTTGGAGAAGATGTGATATATTTGGGAGAAATGTGGCATTTCTGGCAGAAACTGTCCTATTTTGGGGATAAAAGAGGTATTTGTGGGTGAGAAGGTCCTATTTGAAGGAGGAAACCTGGTATTTCTTGGAGAAGATGTGATATATTTGGGAGAAATCTGGCATTCCTGGAAGAAACTTTCCACTTTTGGGGATAAAAGTGGTTTTTTTGGGGTAAAGGTCCTATTTGAAGGGGGAAACGTGGTATTTCTTGGAGAAGATGATATATATTAGTGAGAAATGTGGCATTTCTGGAAGAAAGTGTCCTCTTATGGGGATAGAACAGGTATTTGTGGGTGAAAAGGTCCTATTTCCAGGGGAAAACCTGGTATTTCTTGGAGAAGATGTGATGTATTTGGGAGAAATGTGGCGTGTCTGGAAGAAAATGTCCTATTTGGGGGGAGAAGTGTGGTATTTGTGGGAGAAACGTTCCTATTTCAGGAGGAATCCTGGTATTTCTTGTAGGAGATGTGATATGTTTGGGAGAAATGTGGCATTTCTGGAAGGAACTGTCCTCTTTTGGGGATAAAAGAGGTATTTGTGGGTGAAAAGGTCCTATTTGAAGGGGGAAACCTGGTATTTCTTGGAGAAGATGTGATATGTTTGGGAGAAATATGGCATTTCTGGAAGAAACTATCCTCTTTTGGGGATAAAAGAGGTATTTGTGGGTGAAAAGGTCCTATTTGAAGGGGGAAAGCTGGTATTTCTTGGAGAAGATGTGATATATTTGGGAGAAATGTGGCATGTCTGGAAGAAAATGTCCTCTTTTGGGGATAAAAGAGGTATTTGTGGGTGAAAAGGTCCTATTTGAAAGGGGAAAGCTGGTATTTCTTGGAGAAGATGTGATATATTTGGGAGAAATGTGGCATTTCTGGAAGAAACTGTCCTATTTTGGGGATCAAATAATTATTTGTGGGTGAAAAGGTCCTATTTGAAGGGGGAAAGCTGGTATTTCTTGGAGAAGATGTGATATGTTTGGGAGAAATGTGGCCTTTCTGGCAGAAACTGTCCTATTTTGGGGATAAAATTGGTATTTGTGGGTGATAAGGTCCTATTTGAAGGGGGAAAGCTGGTATATCTTGGAGAAGATGCGATATATTTGGGAGAAATGTGGCATGTCAGGAAGAAACTGTCCTATTTGGGGGGGAAGGCTGGTATTTGCGGGAGAAAAGGTCCTCTTTCAGGAGGAATCCTGGTATTTCCTGGAGAAGATGTGATATATTTGGGAGAAATGTGGCATGTCTGGAAGAAACTGTCCTCTTTTGGGGATAAAAGAGGTATTTGTGGGTGAAAAGGTCCTATTTGAAGGGGGAAACGTGGCATTTCTTGGAGAAGATGTGATATGTTTGGGAGAAATGTGGCATTTCTGGAAGAAACTGTCCTCTTTTGGGGATAAAAGAGGTATTTGTGGGTGAAAAGGTCATATTTGAAGGGGGAAAGCCGGTATTTCTTGGAGAAGATGTGGTATATTTGGGAGAAATGTGGCATTTCTGGAAGAAGCTGTCCTATTTAGGGGATAAAAGAGGTATTTGTGGGTGAAAAGGTCCTATTTGAAGGGGGAAACCTGTTATTTCTTGGAGAAGATGTGATATATTTTGGAGAAATCTGGCATTTCTGGAAGAAACTGTCCTATTTTGGGGATAAAAGAGGTATTTGTGGGAGAAAAGGTCCTATTTGAAGGGGGAAACCTGGTATTTCTTGGAGAAGAGGTGATATATTTGGGAGAAATGTGGCATTTCTGGAAGAAACTGTCCTCTTCTGGGGATAATAGAGGTATTTGTGGGTGATAAGGTCCTATTTGAAGGGGGAAACCAGGTATTTCTTGGAGAAGATGTGATATATTTGGGAGAAATGTGGCATGTCTGGAAGAAACTGTCCTCTTTTGGGGATAAAAGAGGTATTTGTGGGTGAAAAGGTCCTATTTGAAGGGGGAAAGCTGGTATTTCTTGGAGAAGAGGTGATATATTTTGGAGAAATGTGGCATGTCTGGAAGAAACTGTCCTATTTGGGGGATAAAACAGGTATTTGTGGGAGAAAAGCTCCTATTTGAAGGGGGAAACCTGGTATTTCTTGGAGAAGATGTGATCTATTTGGGAGAAATGTGGCCTTTCTGGAAGAAAATGTCCAATTTGGGGGGAGAAGGCTGGTAGTTTTCGGTGAGAAGGTCCTATTTCAGGATGAATCCGGGTATTTCTTGGAGATGATGTGATCTATTTGGGAGAAATGTGGCATTTCTGGAAGAAACTGTCCTATTTTGGGGATAAAAGAGGTATTTGTGGGTGAAAAGGTCCTATTTGAAGGGGGAAACGTGGTATTTCTTGGAGAAGATGTGATATATTTGGGAGAAATGTGGCATTTCTGGAAGAAACTGTCCTCTTTTCGGGATAAAAGAGGTATTTGTGGGTGATAAGGTCCTATTTGAAGGGGGAAACCTGGTATTTCTTGGAGAAGATGTGATATATTTGGGAGAAATGTGGCATGTCAGGAAGAAACTGACCTATTTGGGGGATAAAAGAGGTATTTGTGGGTGAAAAGGTCCTATTTGAAGGGGGAAACCTGGTATTTCTTGGAGAAGAGGTGATATATTTGGGAGAAATGTGGCATGTCTGGAAGAAACTGTCCTATTTTGGGGATAAAAGAGGTATTTGTGGGTGAAAAGGTCCTATTTGAAGGGGGAAACCTGGTATTTCTTGGAGAAGATGTGATATATTTGGGAGAAATGTGGCCTTTTTGGAAGAAAATGTCCAGTTTGGGGGGAGAAGGCTGGTACTTGTGGGTGAGAAGGTCCTATTTCAGGAGGAATCCTGGTATTTCTTGGAGAAGATGTGCTATATTTGGGAGAAATGTGGCCTTTCTGGCAGAAACTGTCCTATGTTGGGGATAAAAGAGGTATTAGTGGTTGAAAAGGTCCTATTTGAAGGGGGAAACCTGGTATTTCCTGGAGAAGATGTGATCTATTTGGGAGAAATGTGGCATTTCTGGAAGAAAATGTCCTATTTTGGGGATAAAAGAGGTATTTCATGGAGAAAAGGTCCTATTTGAAGGGGGAAACCTGGTATTTCTTGGAGAAGATGTGATCTATTTGGGAGAAATGTGGCATGTCTGGAAGAAACTGTCCTCTTTTGGGGATAAAAGAGGTATTTGTGGGTGAAAAGGTCCTATTTGAATGGGGAAAGCTGGTATTTCTAGGAGAAGATGTGATATATTTGGGAGAAATGTGGCATTTCTGGAAGAAACTGTCCTCTTTTGAGGATAAAAGAGGTATTTGTGGTTGAAAAGGTCCTATTTGAAGGGGGAAACCTGGTATTTCTTGGAGAAGATGTGATATATTTGGGAGAAATGTGGCATGTCTGGAAGAAAATGTCCTCTTTTGGGGATAAAAGAGGTATTTGTGGGTGAGAAGGTCCTATTTGAAGGGGGAAAGCTGGTATTTCTTGGAGAAGATGTGATATATTTGGGAGAAATGTGGCATTTCTGGAAGAAACTGTCCTCTTTTGGGGATAAAAGAGGTATTTGTGGGTGAAAAGGTCCTATTTGAAGGGGGAACCCTGGCATTTCTTGGAGAAAATGTGGTATATTTCGCAGAAATGTGGCATGTCTGGAAGAAAATGTCCTCTTTTGGGGATAAAAGAGGTATTTGTGGGTGAAAAGGTCCTATTTGAAGGGGGAAAGCTGGTATTTCTTGGAGAAGATGTGATATATTTGGGAGAAATGTGGCCTTTCTGGTAGAAAATGTCCTATTTGGGGGGAGAAGGGTGGTATTTTTGGGAGAAAAGTTCCTATTTCAGGAGGAATCCTGGTATTTCTTGGAGGAGATGTGATATATTTGGGAGAAATGTGGCATGTCTGGAAGAAACTGTCCTATTTTGGGGATAAAAGAGGTATTTGTGGGTGAAAAGTTCCTATTTGAAGGGGGAAAGCTGGTATTTCTTGGAGAAGATGTGATATATTTGGGAGAAATCTGGCATTCTTGGAAGAAACTGTCCTCTTTTGGGGATAAAAGACGTTTTTTTTGGGGAAAAGGTCCTATTTGAAGGGGGAAACGTGGTATTTCTTGGAGAAGATGTGATCTATTTGGGAGAAATGTGGCATTTCTGGAAGAAACTGTCCTATTTTGGGGATAAAAGAGGTATTTGTGGGTGAAAAGGTCCTATTTCCAGGGGAAAACCTGGTATTTCTTGGAGAAGATGTGATATATTTGGGAGAAATGTGGCATGTCTGGAAGAAACTGTCCTATTTGGGGGGAGAAAGGTGGTATTTGTGGGAGAAAAGTTCCTATTTCAGGAGGAATCCTGGTATTTCTAGGAGGAGATGTGATATGTTTGGGAGAAATGTGCCATTTCTGGAAGAAACTGTCCTCTTTTGGGGATAAAAGAGGTATTTGTGGGTGAAAAGGTCCTATTTGAAGGGGGAAAGCTGGTATTTCTTGGAGAAGATGTGATATATTTGGGAGAAATGTGGCATGTCTGGCAGAAACTGTCCTGTTTTGGGGATAAAAGAGGTATTTGTGGGTGAAAAGGTCATATTTGAAGGGGGAAAGCCGGTATTTCTTGGAGAAGATGTGGTATATTTGGGAGAAATGTGGCATTTCTGGAAGAAGCTGTCCTATTTAGGGGATAAAAGAGGTATTTGTGGGTGAAAAGGTCCTATTTGAAGGGGGAAACCTGGTATTTCTTGGAGAAGAGGTGATATATTTGGGAGAAATGTGGCATTTCTGGAAGAAACTGTCCTCTTCTGGGGATAATAGAGGTATTTGTGGGTGATAAGGTCCTATTTGAAGGGGGAAACCAGGTATTTCTTGGAGAAGATGTGATATATTTGGGAGAAATGTGGCATGTCTGGAAGAAACTGTCCTCTTTTGGGGATAAAAGAGGTATTTGTGGGTGAAAAGGTCCTATTTGAAGGGGGAAAGCTGGTATTTCTTGGAGAAGAGGTGATATATTTTGGAGAAATGTGGCATGTCTGGAAGAAACTGTCCTATTTGGGGGATAAAACAGGTATTTGTGGGAGAAAAGGTCCTATTTGAAGGGGGAAACCTGGTATTTCTTGGAGAAGATGTGATCTATTTGGGAGAAATGTGGCCTTTCTGGAAGAAAATGTCCAATTTGGGGGGAGAAGGCTGGTAGTTTTCGGTGAGAAGGTCCTATTTCAGGATGAATCCTGGTATTTCTTGGAGATGATGTGATCTATTTGGGAGAAATGTGGCATGTCTGGAAGAAACTGTCCTCTTTTGGGGATAAAAGAGGTATTTGTGGGTGAAAAGGTCCTATTTGAAGGGGGAAACGTGGTATTTCTTGGAGAAGATGTGATATATTTGGGAGAAATGTGGCATTTCTGGAAGAAACTGTCCTCTTTTCGGGATAAAAGAGGTATTTGTGGGTGATAAGGTCCTATTTGAAGGGGGAAACCTGGTATTTCTTGGAGAAGATGTGATATATTTGGGAGAAATGTGGCATGTCAAGAAGAAACTGACCTATTTGGGGGATAAAAGAGGTATTTGTGGGTGAAAAGGTCCTATTTGAAGGGGGAAACCTGGTATTTCTTGGAGAAGAGGTGATATATTTGGGAGAAATGTGGCATGTCTGGAAGAAACTGTCCTATTTTGGGGATAAAAGAGGTATTTGTGGGTGAAAAGGTCCTATTTGAAGGGGGAAACCTGGTATTTCTTGGAGAAGATGTGATATATTTGGGAGAAATGTGGCCTTTTTGGAAGAAAATGTCCAGTTTGGGGGGAGAAGGCCGGTACTTGTGGGTGAGAAGGTCCTATTTCAGGAGGAATCCTGGTATTTCTTGGAGAAGATGTGCTATATTTGGGAGAAATGTGGCCTTTCTGGCAGAAACTGTCCTATGTTGGGGATAAAAGAGGTATTAGTGGTTGAAAAGGTCCTATTTGAAGGGGGAAACCTGGTATTTCCTGGAGAAGATGTGATCTATTTGGGAGAAATGTGGCATTTCTGGAAGAAAATGTCCTCTTTTGGGGATAAAAGAGGTATTTCATGGAGAAAAGTTCCTATTTGAAGGGGGAAACCTGGTATTTCTTGGAGAAGATGTGATCTATTTGGGAGAAATGTGGCATGTCTGGAAGAAACTGTCCTCTTTTGGGGATAAAAGAGGTATTTGTGGGTGAAAAGGTCCTATTTGAATGGGGAAAGCTGGTATTTCTAGGAGAAGATGTGATATATTTGGGAGAAATGTGGCATTTCTGGAAGAAACTGTCCTCTTTTGGGGATAAAACAGGTATTTGTGGGAGAAAAGGTCCTATTTGAAGGGGGAAAGCTGGTATTTCTTGGAGAAGATGTGATATATTTGGGAGAAATGTGGCATGTCAGGAAGAAACTGTCGTCTTTTGGGGATAAAAGAGGTATTTGTGGGTGAGAAGGTCCTATTTGAAGGGGGAAAGCTGGTATTTCTTGGAGAAGATGTGATATATTTGGGAGAAATGTGGCATTTCTGGAAGAAACTGTCCTCTTTTGGGGATAAAAGAGGTATTTGTGGGTGAAAAGGTCCTATTTGAAGGGGGAACCCTGGTATTTCTTGGAGGAGATGTGATATATTTGGGAGAAATGTGGCATGTCTGGAAGAAAATGTCCTCTTTTGGGGATAAAAGAGGTATTTGTGGGTGAAAAGGTCCTATTTGAAGGGGGAAAGCTGGTATTTCTTGGAGAAGATGTGATATATTTGGGAGAAATGTGGCCTTTCTGGTAGAAAATGTCCTATTTGGGGGGAGAAGGGTGGTATTTTTGGGAGAAAAGTTCCTATTTCAGGAGGAATCCTGGTATTTCTTGGAGGAGATGTGATATATTTGGGAGAAATGTGGCATGTCTGGAAGAAACTGTCCTATTTTGGGGATAAAAGAGGTATTTGTGGGTGAAAAGTTCCTATTTGAAGGGGGAAAGCTGGTATTTCTTGGAGAAGATGTGATATATTTGGGAGAAATCTGGCATTCTTGGAAGAAACTGTCCTCTTTTGGGGATAAAAGAGGTATTTGTGGGTGAAAAGGTCCTATTTGAAGGGGGAAACGTGGTATTTCTTGGAGAAGATGTTCTATATTTGGGAGAAATGTGGCATGTCTGGAAGAAACTGTCCTATTTGGGGGGAGAAGGGTGGTATTTGTGGGAGAAAAGTTCCTATTTCAGGAGGAATCCTGGTATTTCTAGGAGGAGATGTGATATGTTTGGGAGAAATGTGCCATTTCTGGAAGAAACTGTCCTCTTTTGGGGATAAAAGAGGTATTTGTGGGTGAAAAGGTCCTATTTGAAGGGGGAAAGCTGGTATTTCTTGGAGAAGATGTGATATATTTGGGAGAATTGTGGCATGTCTGGCAGAAACTGTCCTGTTTTGGGGATAAAAGAGGTATTTGTGGGTGAAAAGGTCCTATTTGAAGGGGGAAACCTGGTATTTCTTGGAGAAGATGTGATATATTTGGGAGAAATCAGGCATTTCTGGAAGAAACTGTCCTATTTTGGGGATAAAAGAATTTTTTGTGGGTGAAAAGGTCCTATTTGAAGGGGGAAACCTGGTATTTCTTGGAGAAGATGTGATATATTTGGGAGAAATGTAGCCTTTTTGGAAGAAAATGTCCAGTTTGGGGGGAGAAGGCTGGTACTTGTGGGTGAGAAGGTCCTATTTCAGGAGGAATCCTGGTATTTCTTGGAGAAAATGTGCTATATTTGGGAGAAATGTGGCCTTTCTGGCAGAAACTGTCCTATGTTGGGGATAAAAGAGGTATTAGTGGTTGAAAAGGTCCTATTTGAAGGGGGAAACCTGGTATTTCCTGGAGAAGATGTGATCTATTTGGGAGAAATGTGGCATTTCTGGAAGAAAATGTCCTCTTTTGGGGATAAAAGAGGTATTTCATGGAGAAAAGGTCCTATTTGAAGGGGGAAACCTGGTATTTCTTGGAGAAGATGTGATCTATTTGGGAGAAATGTGGCATGTCTGGAAGAAACTGTCCTCTTTTGGGGATAAAAGAGGTATTTGTGGGTGAAAAGGTCCTATTTGAATGGGGAAAGCTGGTATTTCTAGGAGAAGATGTGATATATTTGGGAGAAATGTGGCATTTCTGGAAGAAACTGTCCTCTTTTGGGGATAAAACAGGTATTTGTGGGAGAAAAGGTCCTATTTGAAGGGGGAAACCTGGTATTTCTTGGAGAAGATGTGATATATTTGGGAGAAATGTGGCATGTCAGGAAGAAACTGTCGTCTTTTGGGGATAAAAGAGGTATTTGTGGGTGAGAAGGTCCTATTTGAAGGGGGAAAGCTGGTATTTCTTGGAGAAGATGTGATATATTTGGGAGAAATGTGGCATTTCTGGAAGAAACTGTCCTCTTTTGGGGATAAAAGAGGTATTTGTGGGTGAAAAGGACCTATTTGAAGGGGGAACCCTGGTATTTCTTGGAGAAGATGTGATATATTTCGGAGAAATGTGGCATGTCTGGAAGAAAATATCCTCTTTTGGGGATAAAAGAGGTATTTGTGGGTGAAAAGGTCCTATTTGAAGGGGGAAAGCTGGTATTTCTTGGAGAAGATGTGATATATTTGGGAGAAATGTGGCCTTTCTGGTAGAAAATGTTCTATTTGGGGGGAGAAGGGTGGTATTTTTGGGAGAAAAGTTCCTATTTCAGGAGGAATCCTGGTATTTCTTGGAGGAGATGTGATATATTTGGGAGAAATGTGGCATGTCTGGAAGAAACAGTCCTATTTTGGGGATAAAAGAGGTATTTGTGGGTGAAAAGTTCCTATTTGAAGGGGGAAAGCTGGTAATTCTATGAGAAGATGTGATATATTTGGGAGAAATCTGGCATTCTTGGAAGAAACTGTCCTCTTTTGGGGATAAAAGAGGTATTAGTGGGTGAAAAGGTCCTATTTGAAGGGGGAAACGTGGTATTTCTTGGAGAAGATGTGATCTATTTGGGAGAAATGTGGCATTTCTGGAAGAAACTGTCCTATTTTGGGGATAAAAGAGGTATTTGTGGGTGAAAAGGTCCTATTTCCAGGGGAAAACCTGGTATTTCTTGGAGAAGATGTGATATATTTGGGAGAAATGTGGCATGTCTGGAAGAAACTGTCCTATTTGGGGGGAGAAGGGTGGTATTTGTGGGAGAAAAGTTCCTATTTCAGGAGGAATCCTGGTATTTCTAGGAGGAGATGTGATATGTTTGGGAGAAATGTGCCATTTCTGGAAGAAACTGTCCTCTTTTGGGGATAAAAGAGGTATTTGTGGGTGAAAAGGTCCTATTTGAAGGGGGAAAGCTGATATTTCTTGGAGAAGATGTGATATATTTGGGAGAAATGTGGCATGTCTGGCAGAAACTGTCCTGTTTTGGGGATAAAAGAGGTATTTGTGGGTGAAAAGGTCCTATTTGAAGGGGGAAACCTGGTATTTCTTGGAGAAGATGTGATATATTTGGGCGAAATCAGGCATTTCTGGAAGAAACTGTCCTATTTTGGGGATAAAAGAATTTTTTGTGGGTGAAAAGGTCCTATTTGAAGGGGGAAACCTGGTATTTCTTGGAGAAGATGTGATATGTTTGGGAGAAATGTGGCCTTTCTGGCAGAAACTGTCCTATTTTGGGGATAAAAGTGGTATTTGTGGGTGATAAGGTCCTATTTGAAGGGGGAATGCTGGTAATTCTATGAGAAGATGTGATATATTTGGGAGAAATGTGGCATGTCTGGAATAAATTGTCCTATTCGGGGGGAAAAGGCTGGTATTTGAGGGAGAAAAGGTCCTCTTTCAGGAGGTATCCTGGTATTTCTTGGAGAAGATGTGATCTATTTGGGAGAAATGTGGCATGTCTGGAAGAAACTGTCCTATTTGAGAGATAAAAGAGGTATTTGTGGGTGAAAAGGTCGTATTTGAAGGGGGAAAGCTGGTATTTCTTGGAGAAGATGTGATCTATTTGGGAGAAATGTGGCATTTCTGGAAGAAACTGTCCTATTTTGGGGATAAAAGAATTTTTTGTGGGTGAAAAGCTCCTATTTGAAGGGGGAAAGCTGGTAATTCTATGAGAAGATGTGATATGCTTGGGAGAAATGTGGCATTTCTGGGAGAAACTGTCCTCTTTTGGGGATAAAACAGGTATTTGTGGGTGAAAAGGTCCTATTTGAAGGGGGAAAGCTGGTATTTCTTGGAGAAGATGTGATATATTTTGGGAGAAATGTGGCATGTCAGGAAGAAACTGTCCTCTTTTGGGGATAAAAGAGGTATTTTTGGGTGAAAACGTCCTATTTGAAGGGGGAAACGTGCCATTTCTTGGAGAAGATGTGCTATATTTGGGAGAAATCGGGCATTTCTGGAAGAAACTGTCCTATTTTGGGGATAAAAGAGGTATTTGTGGGTGAAAAGGTCATATTTCAAGGGGGAAAGCTGGTATTTCTTGGAGAAGATGTGATATATTTGGGAGAAATGTGGCCTTTCTGGAAGAAAATGTCCAGTTTGGGGGGAGAAGGCTGGTACTTGTGGGTGAGAAGGTTCTATTTCAGGAGGAATCCTGGCATTTCTTGGAGAAGATGTGATCTATTTGGGAGAAATGTGGCATTTCTGGAAGAAACTGTCCTCTTTTGGGGATAAAAGAGGTATTAGTGGTTGAAAAGGTCCTATTTGAAGGGGGAAACCTGGTATTTCTTGGAGAAGATGTGATATATTTGGGAGAAATGTGGCATGTCTGGCAGAAACTGTCCTATTTGGGGGATAAAAGAGGTATTTCATGGAGAAAAGGACCTAATTCAAGGGGGAAACCTGGTATTTCTTGGAGGAGATGTGATATGTTTGGGAGAAATGTGCCATTTCTGAAAGAAACTGTCCTATTTTGGGGATAAAACAGGTATTTGTGGGTGAAAAGGTCCTATTTGAAGGGGGAAAGCCGGTATTTCTTGGAGAAGATGTGATATGTTTGGGAGAAATGTGGCCTTTCTGGCAGAAACTGTCCTATTTTGGGGATAAAATTGGTATTTGTGGGTGATAAGGTCCTATTTGAAGGGGGAAAGCTGGTATATCTTGGAGAAGATGCGATATATTTGGGAGAAATGTGGCATGTCAGGAAGAAACTGTCCTATTTGGGGGGGAAGGCTGGTATTTGCGGGAGAAAAGGTCCTCTTTCAGGAGGAATCCTGGTATTTCTTGGAGAAGATGTGATATATTTGGGAGAAATGTGGCATGTCTGGAAGAAACTGTCCTCTTTTGGGGATAAAAGAGGTATTTGTGGGTGAAAAGGTCCTATTTGAAGGGGGAAACGTGGCATTTCTTGGAGAAGATGTGATATCTTTGGGAGAAATGTGGCATTTCTGGAAGAAACTGTCCTCTTTTGGGGATAAAAGAGGTATTTGTGGGTGAAAAGGTCATATTTGAAGGGGGAAAGCTGGTATTTCTTGGAGAAGATGTGGTATATTTGGGAGAAATGTGGCATGTCTGGAAGAAACTGTCGTCTTTTGGGGATAAAAGAGGTATTTGTGGTTGAAAAGGTCCTATTTGAAGGGGGAAACCTGTTATTTCTTGGAGAAGATGTGATATATTTTGGAGAAATCTGGCATTTCTGGAAGAAACTGTCCTATTTTGGGGATAAAAGAGGTATTTGTGGGAGAAAAGGTCCTATTTGAAGGGGGAAACCTGGTATTTCTTGGAGAAGAGGTGATATATTTGGGAGAAATGTGGCATTTCTGGAAGAAACTGTCCTCTTCTGGGGATAATAGAGGTATTTGTGGGTGATAAGGTCCTATTTGAAGGGGGAAACCAGGTATTTCTTGGAGAAGATGTGATATATTTGGGAGAAATGTGGCATTTCTGGAAGAAACTGTCCTCTTTTGGGGATAAAAGAGGTATTTGTGGGTGAAAAGGTCCTATTTGAAGGGGGAAACATGGTATTTCTTGGAGAAGAGGTGATATATTTTGGAGAAATGTGGCATGTCTGGAAGAAACTGTCCTATTTGGGGGATAAAACAGGTATTTGTGGGAGAAAAGCTCCTATTTGAAGGGGGAAACCTGGTATTTCTTGGAGAAGATGTGATCTATTTGGGAGAAATGTGGCCTTTCTGGAAGAAAATGTCCAATTTGGGGGGAGAAGGCTGGTAGTTTTCGGTGAGAAGGTCCTATTTCAGGATGAATCCTGGTATTTCTTGGAGATGATGTGATCTATTTGGGAGAAATGTGGCATTTCTGGAAGAAACTGTCCTATTTTGGGGATAAAAGAGGTATTTGTGGGTGAAAAGGTCCTATTTGAAGGGGGAAACGTGGTATTTCTTGGAGAAGATGTGATATATTTGGGAGAAATGTGGCATTTCTGGAAGAAACTGTCCTCTTTTCGGGATAAAAGAGGTATTTGTGGGTGATAAGGTCCTATTTGAAGGGGGAAACCTGGTATTTCTTGGAAAAGATGTGATATATTTGGGAGAAATGTGGCATTTCTGGAAGAAACTGACCTATTTGGGGGATAAAAGAGGTATTTGTGGGTGAAAAGGTCCTATTTGAAGGGGGAAAGCTGGTATTTCTTGGAGAAGAGGTGATATATTTGGGAGAAATGTGGCATGTCTGGAAGAAACTGTCCTATTTTGGGGATAAAAGAGGTATTTGTGGGTGAAAAGGTCCTATTTGAAAGGGGAAACCTGGTATTTCTTGGAGAAGATGTGATATATTTGGGAGAAATGTGGCCTTTTTGGAAGAAAATGTCCAGTTTGGGGGGAGAAGGCTGGCACTTGTGGGTGAGAAGGTCCTATTTCAGGAGGAATCCTGGTATTTCTTGGAGAAGATGTGCTATATTTGGGAGAAATGTGGCCTTTCTGGCAGAAACTGTCCTATGTTGGGGATAAAAGAGGTATTAGTGGTTGAAAAGGTCCTATTTGAAGGGGGAAACCTGGTATTTCCTGGAGAAGATGTGATCTATTTGGGAGAAATGTGGCATTTCTGGAAGAAACTGTCCTATTTTGGGGATAAAAGAGGTATTTCATGAAGAAAAGGTCCTATTTGAAGGGGGAAACCTGGTATTTCTTGGAGAAGATGTGATCTATTTGGGAGAAATGTGGCATGTCTGGAAGAAACTGTCCTCTTTTGGGGATAAAAGAGGTATTTGTGGGTGAAAAGGTCCTATTTGAAGGGGGAAAGCTGGTATTTCTAGGAGAAGATGTGATATATTTGGGAGAAATGTGGCATTTCTGGAAGAAACTGTCCTCTTTTGGGGATAAAAGAGGTATTTGTGGGTGAAAAGGTCCTACTTGAAGGGGGAACCCTGGTATTTCTTGGAGAAGATGTGATATATTTCGGAGAAATGTGGCATGTCTGGAAGAAAATGTCCTCTTTTGGGGATAAAAGAGGTATTTGTGGGTGAAAAGGTCCTATTTGAAGGGGGAAACCTGGTATTTCTTGGAGAAGATGTGATATATTTGGGAGAAATGTGGCCTTTCTGGTAGAAAATGTCCTATTTGGGGGGAGAAGGGTGGTATTTGTGGGAGAAAAGTTCCTATTTCAGGAGGAATCCTGGTATTTCTTGGAGGAGATGTGATATATTTGGGAGAAATGTGGCATGTCTGGAAGAAACTGTCCTATTTTGGGGATAAAAGAGGTATTTGTGGGTGAAAAGTTCCTATTTGAAGGGGGAAAGCTGGTATTTCTTGGAGAAGATGTGATATATTTGGGAGAAATCTGGCATTCTTGGAAGAAACTGTCCTCTTTTGGGGATAAAAGACGTTTTTTTGGGGAAAAGGTCCTATTTGAAGGGGGAAACGTGGTATTTCTTGGAGAAGATGTGATATATTTGGGAGAAATGTGGCATTTCTGGAAGAAACTGTCCTATTTTGGGGATCAAACAGGTATTTGTGGGTGAAAAGGTCCTATTTCCAGGGGAAAACCTGGTATTTCTTGGAGAAGATGAGATATATTTGGGAGAAATGTGGCATGTCTGGAAGAAACTGTCCTATTTGGGGGGAGAAGGGTGGTATTTGTGGGAGAAAAGTTCCTATTTCAGGAGGAATCCTGGTATTTCTAGGAGGAGATGTGATATGTTTGGGAGAAATGTGCCATTTCTGGAAGAAACTGTCCTCTTTTGGGGATAAAAGAGGTATTTGTGGGTGAAAAGGTCCTATTTGAAGGGGGAAAGCTGATATTTCTTGGAGAAGATGTGATATATTTGGGAGAAATGTGGCATGTCTGGCAGAAACTGTCCTCTTTTCGGGATAAAAGAGGTATTTGTGGGTGATAAGGTCCTATTTGAAGGGGGAAACCTGGTATTTCTTGGAGAAGATGTGATATGTTTGGGAGAAATGTGGCCTTTCTGGCAGAAACTGTCCTATTTTGGGGATAAAATTGGCATTTGTGGGTGATAAGGTCCTATTTGAAGGGGGAATGCTGGTAATTCTATGAGAAGATGTGATATATTTGGGAGAAATGTGGCATGTCTGGAATAAATTGTCCTATTTGGGGGGAGAAGGCTGGTATTTGAGGGAGAAAAGGTCCTCTTTCAGGAGGAATCCTGGTATTTCTTGGAGAAGATGTGATCTATTTGGGAGAAATGTGGCATGTCTGGAAGAAACTGTCCTATTTGAGAGATAAAAGAGGTATTTGTGGGTGAAAAGGTCGTATATGAAGGGGGAAAGCTGGTATTTCTTGGAGAAGATATGATCTATTTTTGAGAAATGTGGCATTTCTGGAAGAAACTGTCCTATTTTGGGGATAAAAGAATTTTTTGTGGGTGAAAAGCTCCTATTTGAAGGGGGAAAGCTGGTAATTCTATGAGAAGATGTGATATGCTTGGGAGAAATGTGGCATTTCTGGGAGAAACTGTCCTCTTTTGGGGATAAAACAGGTATTTGTGGGTGAAAAGGTCCTATTTGAAGGGGGAAAGCTGGTATTTCTTGGAGAAGATGTGATATATTTTGGGAGAAATGTGGCATGTCAGGAAGAAACTGTCCTCTTTTGGGGATAAAAGAGGTATTTTTGGGTGAAAACGTCCTATTTGAAGGGGGAAACGTGCCATTTCTTGGAGAAGATGTGCTATATTTGGGAGAAATCGGGCATTTCTGGAAGAAACTGTCCTATTTTGGGGATAAAAGAGGTATTTGTGGGTGAAAAGGTCATATTTCAAGGGGGAAAGCTGGTATTTCTTGGAGAAGATGTGATATATTTGGGAGAAATGTGGCATTTCTTGAAGAAACTGTCCTCTTTTGGGGATAAAACAGGTACTTGTGGGTGAAAAGGTCCTATTTGAAGGGGGAAACCTGGTATTTCTTGGAGAAGATGTGGTATATTTGGGAGAAATGTGGCATTTCTGGAAGAAACTGTCCTCTTTTCGGGATAAAAGAGGTATTTGTGGGTGAAAACGTTGTATTTGAAGGGGGAAACCTGTTATTTCTTGGAGAAGATGTGATATATTTGGGAGAAATGTGGCATTTCTGGAAGAAACTGTCCTATTTTGGGGATAAAAGAGGTATATGTGGGAGAAAAGCTCCTATTTGAAGGGGGAAAGCTGGTATTTCTTGGAGAAGATGTGATATATTTGGGAGAAATGTGGCCTTTCTGGACGAAACTGTCCTCTTCTGGGGATAAAAGAGGTATTTGTGGGTGAAAAGGTCCTATTTGAAGGGGGAACCCTGGTATTTCTTGGAGAAGATGTGATATATTTGGGAGAAATGTGGCATTACTGGAAGAAACTGTCCTCTTTTGGGGATAAAAGAGGTATTTGTGGGTGAAAAGGTCCTATTTGAAGGGGGAAACCTGGTATTTCTTGGAGAAGAGGTGATATATTTGGGAGAAATGTGGCATGTCTGGAAGAAACTGTTCTATTTGGGGGATAAAACAGGTATTTGTGGGGGAAAATGTCCTATTTGAAGGGGGAAACCTGGTATTTCTTGGAGAAGATGTGATCTATTTGGGAGAAATGTGGCCTTTCTGGAAGAAAATGTCCAGTTTGGGGGGAGAAGGCTGGTACTTGTGCGTGAGAAGGTTCTATTTCAGGAGGAATCCTGGCATTTCTTGGAGAAGATGTGATCTATTTGGGAGAAATGTGGCATTTCTGGAAGAAACTGTCCTCTTTTGGGGATAAAAGAGGTATTAGTGGTTGAAAAGGTCCAATTTGAAGGGGGAAACCTGGTATTTCTTGGAGAAGATGTGATATATTTGGGAGAAATGTGGCATGTCTGGCAGAAACTGTCCTATTTGGGGGATAAAAGAGGTATTTCATGGAGAAAAGGTCCTAATTCAAGGGGGAAACCTGGTATTTCTTGGAGGAGATGTGATATGTTTGGGAGAAATGTGGCATTTCTGGAAGAAACTGTCCTATTTTGGGGATAAAACAGGTATTTGTGGGTGAAAAGGTCCTATTTGAAGGGGGAAACCTGGTATTTCTTGGAGAAGATGTGATATGTTTGGGAGATATTTGGCATTTCTGGAAGAAACTGTCCTCTTTTGGGGATAAAAGAGGTATTTGTGGGAGAAAAGGTCCTATTTGAAGTGGGAAACCAGGTATTTCTTGGAGAAGATGTGATCTTTTTGGGAGAAATGTGGCATGTCTGGAAGAAACTGTCCTATTTTGGGGCTAAAACAGGTATTTGTGGGTGAAAAGGTCCTATTTGAAGGGGGAAAGCTGGTATTTCTTGGAGAAGATGTGATATATTTGGGAGAAATGTGGCATTTCTGGAAGAAAGTGTCCTGTTTTGGGGATAAAACAGGTATTTGTGGGTGAAAAGGTCCTATTTGAAGGGGGAAAGCTGGTATTTCTTGGAGAAGATGTGATATATTTGGGAGAAATGTGGCATGTCTGGAAGAAACTGTCCTCTTTTGGGGATCAAAGAGGTATTTGTGGGTGAAAAGGTCCTATTTGAAGGGGAAATCCTGGTATTTCTTGGAGAAGATGTGATCTATTTGGGAGAAATGTGGCATTTCTGGAAGAAACTGTCCTATTTGGGGGAGAAGCCTGCTATAAGTGGGTGAAAAGGTCCTATTTGAAGGGGGAAACCTGGTATTTCTTGGAGAAGATGTGATATATTTGGGAGAAATGTGGCATTTCTGGAAGAAACTGTCCTATTTTGGGGATAAAAAGGTATTTCATGGAGAAAAGGTCCTATTTGAAGGGGGAAACCTGGTATTTCTTGGAGGAGTTGTGATCTATTTGGGAGAAATGTGGCATTTCTGGAAGAAACTGTCCTCTTTTGGGGGGGATAAAAGAGGTATTTGTGGGAGAAAAGGTCCTATTTGAAGGGGGAACCCTGGTATTTCTTGGGGAAGATGTGATATATTTGGGAGAAATGTGGCATGTCTGGAAAAAACTGTCCTATTATGGAGATAAAAGAGGTATTTGTGGGTGAGAAGGTCCTATTTGAAGGGGGAAACGTGGTATTTCTAGGAGAAGATGTGATATATTTGGGAGAAATGTGGCATTCCTGGAAGAAACTGTCCTCTTTTGGGGATAAAAGAGGTTTTTTGGGGGAAAAGGTCCTATTTGAAGGAGGAAACGTGATATTTCTTGGAGAAGATGTGATATATTTGGGAGAAATGTGGCATGTCTGGAAGAAAATGTCCTATTTGGGGGGAGAAGGGTGGTATTTGTGGGAGAAAAGTTCCTATTTCAGGAGGAATCCTGGTATTTCTTGGAGGAGATGTGATATGTTTGGGAGAAATGTGCCATTTCTTGACGAAACTGTCCTCTTTTGGGGATAAAACAGGTATTTGTGGGTGAAAAGGTCCTATTTCCAGGGGGAAACCTGGTATTTCTTGGAGAAGATGTGATATGTTTGGGAGAAATATGGCATTTCTGGAAGAAACTGTCCTCTTTTGGGGATAAAAGAGGTATTTGTGGGTGAAAAGGTCCTATTTGAAGGGGGACAGCTGGTATTTCTTGGAGAAGATGTGATATATTTGGGAGAAATGTGGCATTTCTGGAAGAAAGTGTCCTGTTTTGGGGATAAAACAGGTATTTGTGGGTGAAAAGGTCCTATTTGAAGGGGGAAAGCCGGTATTTCTTGAAGGAGATGTGATATATTTGGGAGAAATGTGGCATGTCTGGAAGAAACTGTCCAATTTTGGGGATAAAAGAGGTATTTGTGGGTGAAAAGGTCCTATTTGAAGGGGGAAACCTGGTATTTCTTGGAGAAGATGTGATCTATTTGGGAGAAATGTGGCATTACTGGAAGAAACTGTCCTATTTGGGGGAGAAGCCTGCTATTAGTAGGTGAAAAGGTCCTATTTGAAGGGGGAAAGCTGGTATTTCTTGGAGAAGATGTGATATGTTTGGGAGAAATGTGGCCTTTCTGGAAGAAACTGTCCTATTTTGGGGATAAAAGAGGTATTTGTGGGTGAAAAGGTCCTATTTGAAGGGGGAAACCTGGTATTTCTTGGAGAAGATGTGATATATTTGGGAGAAATGTGGCATTTCTGGAAGAAACTGTCCTATTTTGGGGATAAAAGAGGTATTTGTGGGTGAAAAGGTCCTATTTGAAGGGGGAAAGCTGGTATTTCTTGGAGAAGATGTGATATATTTGGGAGAAAAGTGGCATTTCTGGAAGAAACTGTCCTATTTGGGAGGAGAAGGCTGGTATTTGAGGGAGAAAAGGTCTTCTTTCAGGAGGAATCCTGGTATTTCTTGGAGAAGATGTGATATATTTGGGAGAAATGTGGCATTTCTGGAAGAAAATGTCCAATTTTGGGGATAAAACAGGTACTTGTGGGTGAAAAGGTCCTATTTGAAGGGGGAAACCTGGTATTTCTTGGAGAAGATGTGATCTATTTGGGAGAAATCAGGCATTTCTGGAAGAAACTGTCCTATTTTGGGGATAAAAGAATTTTTTGTGGGTGAAAAGGTCCTATTTGAAGGGGGAAAGCTGGTAATTCTATGAGAAGAAGTGATATGTTTGGGAGAAATGTGGCATTTCTGGGAGAAACTGTCCTCTTTTGGGGGGAGAAGGCTGGTATTTGAGGGAGAAAAGGTCCTCTTTCAGGAGGAATCCTGGTATTTCTTGGAGAAGATGTGATATATTTGGGAGAAATGTGGCATGTCTGGAAGAAAATGTCCAATTTTGGGGATAAAAGAGGTATTTGTGGGTGAGAAGGTCCTATTTGAAGGGGGAAAGCTGGTATTTCTTGGAGAAGATGTGATATATTTGGGAGAAATCTGGCATTTCTGGAAGAAACTGTCCTCTTTTGGGGATAAAGGAGGTTTTTTGAGGAAAAGGTCCTATTTGAAGGGGGAAACGTGGTATTTCTTGGAGAAGATGTGATGTATTTCGGAGAAATGTGGCATTTCTGGAAGAAACTGTCCTCTTATGGGGATAGAACAGGAATTTTTGGGTGAAAAGGTCCTATTTCCAGGGGAAAACCTGGTATTTCTTGGAGAAGATGTGATCTATTTGGGAGAAATGTGGCATGTCTGGAAGAAAATGTCCTATTTGGGGGGAGAAGGGTGGTATTTGTGGGAGAAAAGTTCCTATTTCAGGAGGAATCCTGGTATTTCTTGGAGGAGATGTGATATATTTGGGAGAAATGTGCCATTTCTGGAAGAAACTGTCCTCTTTTGGGGATAAAAGAGGTATTTGTGGGTGAAAAGGTCCTATTTGAAGGGGGAAAGCTGGTATTTCTTGGAGAAGATGTGATACGTTTGGGAGAAATATGGCATGTCTGGAAGAAACTGTCTTCTTTTGGGGATAAAAGAGGTATTTGTGGGTGAAAAGGTCCTATTTGAAGGGGGAAAGCTGGTATTTCTTGGAGAAGATGTGATATATTTGGGAGAAATGAGGCATGTCTGGAAGAAACTGTCCTCTTTTGGGGATAAAAGAGGTATTTGTGGGTGAAAAGGTCCTATTTGAAGGAGGAAAGCTGGTATTTCTTGGAGAAGATGTGATATATTTGGGAGAAATGTGGCATTTCTGGCAGAAACTGTCCTATTTTAGGGATAAAAGAATTTTTTGTGGGTGAAAAGGTCCTATTTGAAGGGGGAAAGCTGGTATTTCTTGGAAAAGATGTGATATGTTTGGGAGAAATGTGGCCTTTCTGGCAGAAACTGTCCTCTTTTGGGGATAAAAGTGGTATTTGTGGGTGATAAGGTCCTATTTGAAGGGGGAAAGCTGGTATTTCTTGAAGGAGATGTGATATATTTGGGAGAAATGTGGCATGTCTGGAAGAAACTGTCCAATTTTGGGGATAAAAGAGGTATTTGTGGGTGAAAAAGTCCTATTTGAAGGGGGAAACGTGGTATTTCTTGGAGAAGATGTGATCTATTTGGGAGAAATGTGGCATTTCTGGAAGAAACTGTCCTATATTGGGGATAAAAGTGGTATTTGTGGGTGAAAAGGTCCTACTTGAAGGGGGAAACCTGGTATTTCTTGGAGAAGATGTGATATATTTGGGAGAAATGTGGCATGTCTGGCAGAAACTGTCCTCTTTTGGGGATAAAAGAATTTTTTCTGGGTGAAAAGGTCCTATTTGAAGGGGGAAAGCTGGTATTTCTTGGAGAAGATGTGATATATTTGGGAGAAATGTGGCCTTTCTGGCAGAAACTGTCCTCTTTTGGGGATAAAAGTGGTATTTGTGGGTGATAAGGTCCTATTTGAAGGGGGAAAGCTGGTATATCTTGGAGAAGATGCGATATATTTGGGAGAAATGTGGCATGTCAGGAAGAAACTGTCCTATTTGGGGGGAGAAGGCTGGTATTTGCGGGAGAAAAGGTCCTCTTTCAGGAGGAATCCTGGTATTTCTTGGAGAAGTTGTAATATATTTGGGAGAAATGTGGCATGTCTGGAAGAAACTGTCCTCCTTTGGGGATAAAAGAGGTATTTGTGGGTGAAAAGGTCCTATTTGAAGGGGGAAACCTGGTATTTCTTGGAGAAGATGTGATCTATTTGGGAGAAATCAGGCATTTCTGGAAGAAACTGTCCTATTTTAGGGATAAAAGAATTTTTAGTGTGTGAAAAGTTCCTATTTGAAGGGGGAAAGCTGGTAATTCTATGAGAAGAAGTGATATGTTTGGGAGAAATGTGGCATTTCTGGGAGAAACTGTCCTCTTTTGGGGATAAAAGAGGTATTTGTGGGTGAAAAGGTCCTATTTGAAGGAGGAAAGCTGGTAATTCTATGAGATGATGTGATATATTTGGGAGAAATGTGGCATGTCAGGAAGAAACTGTCCTCTTTTGGGGATAAAAGAGGTATTAGTGGGTGAAAAGGTCCTATTTGAAGGGGGAAAAGTGGCATTTCTTGGAGAAGATGTGATATATTTGGGAGAAATGTGGCATTTCTGGAAGAAACTGTCCTCTTTTGGGGATAAAAGAGGTATTCGTGGGTGAAAAGGTCCTATTTGAAGGGGGAAAGCTGGTATTTCTTGGAGGAGATGTGATCTATTTGGGAGAAATGTGGCATGTCTGGAAGAAACTGTCCTATTTGGAAGAGAAGCCTGCTATTAGTGGGTGAAAAGGTCCTATTTGAAGGGGGAAAGCTGGTATTTCTTGGAGAAGAGGTGATATATTTGGGAGAAATGTGACATTTCTGGAAGAAACTGTCCTCTTTTGGGGATAAAAGAGGTATTTGTGGGTGATAAGGTCCTATTTGAAGGGGGAACCCTGGTATTTCTTGGAGAAGATGTGATATATTTGGGAGAAATGTGGCATTTCTGGAAGAAACTGTCCTATTTTGGGGATAAAACAGGTATTTGTGGGTGAAAAGGTCCTATTTGAAGGGGGAAAGCTGGTATTTCTTGGAGAAGAGGTGATATATTTTGGAGAAAAGTGGCATGTCTGGAAGAAACTGTCCTATTTGTGGGATAAAACAGGTATTTGTGGGAGAAAAGCTCCTATTTGAAGGGGGAAAGCTGGTATTTCTTGGAGAAGATGTGCTATATTTGGGAGAAATGTGGTCTTTCTGGAAGAAAATGTCCAATTTGGGGGGAGAAGGCTGGTAGTTTTCGGTGAGAATGTCCTATTTCAGGATGAATCCTGGTATTTTTTGGAGAAGATGTGATATATTTGGGAGAAATCTGGCCTTTCTGGAAGAATATGTCCAATTTGGGGGGAGAAGGCTGGTAGTTTTGGGTGAGAAGGTCCTATTTCAGGAGGAATCCTGGCATTTCTTGGAGAAGATGTGATATATTTGGGAGAAATGTGGCATTTCTGGAAGAAACTGTTCTCTTTTGGGGATGAAAGAAATATTAGTGGTTGAAAAGTTCCTATTTGAAGGGGGAAACCTGGTATTTCTTGGAGAAGATGTGATATATTTGGGAGAAATGTGGCCTTTCAGGAAGAAACTGTCCACTTTTGGGGATAAAAGAGGTATTTCATCGAGAAAAGGTCCTATTTGAAGGGGGAAACCTGGTATTTCTTGGAGGAGTTGTGATATATTTGGGAGAAATGTGGCATTTCTGTAAGAAACTGTCCTATTTTGGGGATAAAAGAGTTATTTGTGGGTGAAAAGGTCCTATTTGAAGGGGGAAACGTGGTATTTCTTGGAGAAGATGTGATATTTGGGAGAAATGTGGCATGTCTGGAAGAAACTGTCCTCTTTTGGGGATAAAAGAGGTATTTGTGGGTGAGAAGGTCCTATTTGAAGGGGGAGACGTGGTATTTCTTGGAGAAGAGGTGATATATTTGGGAAAAATGTGGCATTTCTGGAAGAAACTGTCCTATTTGGGGGATAAAACAGGTATTTGTGGGTGAAAAGGTCCTATTTGAAGGGGGAACGCTGGTATTTCTTGGAGAAGATGTGATCTATTTGGGAGAAATGTGGCATGTCTGGAAGAAACTGTCCTCTTTTGGGGATATAACAGGTATTTGTGGGTGAAAAGGTCCTATTTGAAGGGGGAAAGCTGGTATTTCTTGGAGAAGATGTGATATATTTGGGAGAAATGTGGCATTTCTGGAAGAAAGTGTCCTGTTTTGGGGATAAAACAGGTATCTGTGGGAGAAAAGGTCCTATTTGAAGGGGGAAAGCTGGTATTTCTTGAAGGAGATGTGATATATTTGGGAGAAATGTGGCCTTTCTGGCAGAAACTGTCCTCTTTTGGGGATAAAAGAGGTATTTGTGGGTGAAAAGTTCCTATTTGAAGGGGGAAACCTGGTATTTCTTGGAGAAGATGTGATATATTTGGGAGAAATGTGGCATGTCTGGAAGAAACTGTCCTATTTGGGGGAGAAGCCTGCTATTAGTGGGTGAAAAGGTCCTATTTGAAGGGGGAAAGCTGGTATTTCTTGGAGAAGATGTGATCTATTTGGGAGAAATGTGGGATTTTTGGAAAAAACTGTCCTATTATGGAGATAAAAGAGGTATTTGTGGGTGAGAAGGTCCTATTTGAAGGGGGAAACGTGGTATTTCTAGGAGAAGATGTGATCTATTTGGGAGAAATGTGGCATTCCTGGAAGAAACTGTCCTCTTTTGGGGATAAAAGAGGTTTTTTGGGGGAAAAGGTCCTATTTGAAGGAGGAAACGTGATATTTCTTGGAGAAGATGTGATGTATTTGGGAGAAATGTGGCATTTCTGGAAGAAATTGTCCTCTTATGGGGATAGAACAGGTATTTGGGGGGTGAAAAGGTCCTATTTCCAGGGGAAAACCTGGTATTTCTTGGAGAAGATGTGATATATTTGGGAGAAATGTGGCATGTCTGGAAGAAAATGTCCTATTTGGGGGGAGAAGGGTGGTATTTGTGGGAGAAAAGTTCCTATTTCAGGAGGAATCCTGGTATTTCTTGGAGGAGATGTGATATGTTTGGGAGAAATGTGCCATTTCTTGACGAAACTGTCCTCTTTTGGGGATAAAACAGGTATTTGTGGGTGAAAAGGTCCTATTTCCAGGGGGAAACCTGGTATTTCTTGGAGAAGATGTGATATGTTTGGGAGAAATATGGCATTTCTGGAAGAAACTGTCCTCTTTTGGGGATATAACAGGTATTTGTGGGTGAAAAGGTCCTATTTGAAGGGGGACAGCTGGTATTTCTTGGAGAAGATGTGATATATTTGGGAGAAATGTGGCATTTCTGGAAGAAAGTGTCCTGTTTTGGGGATAAAACAGGTATTTGTGGGTGAAAAGGTCCTATTTGAAGGGGGAAAGCCGGTATTTCTTGAAGGAGATGTGATATATTTGGGAGAAATGTGGCATGTCTGGAAGAAACTGTCCAATTTTGGGGATAAAAGAGGTATTTGTGGGTGAAAAGGTCCTATTTGAAGGGGGAAACCTGGTATTTCTTGGAGAAGATGTGATCTATTTGGGAGAAATGTGGCATTTCTGGAAGAAACTGTCCTATTTGGGGGAGAAGCCTGCTATTAGTAGGTGAAAAGGTCCTGTTTGAAGGGGGAAAGCTGGTATTTCTTGGAGAAGATGTGATATGTTTGGGAGAAATGTGGCCTTTCTGGAAGAAACTGTCCTATTTTGGGGATAAAAGAGGTATTTGTGGGTGAAAAGGTCCTATTTGAAGGGGGAAAGCTGGTATTTCTTGGAGAAGATGTGATCTATTTGGGAGAAATGTGGCCTTTCTGGAAGAAACTGTCCTCTTTTGGGGATAAAAGAGGTATTTGTGGGTGAAAAGGTCCTATTTGAAGGGGGAAAGCTGGTATTTCTTGGAGAAGATGTGATATATTTGGGAGAAAAGTGGCATTTCTGGAAGAAACTGTCCTATTTGGGAGGAGAAGGCTGGTATTTGTGGGAGAATAGGTCCTATTTGAAGGGGGAAAGCAGGTATTTCTTGGAGAAGATGTGATATATTTGGGAAAAATGTGGCATGTCTGGAAGAAACTGTCCTCTTTTGGGGATAACAGAGGCATTTGTGGGTGAAAAGGTCCCATTTGAAGTGGGAAACCTGGTATTACTTGCAGAAGAGGTGATATATTTGGGAGAAACGTGGCATTTCTGGAAGAAACTGTCCTGTTTTGGGGATAAAAGAGGTATTTGTGGGTGAAAAGGTCCTATTTGAAGGGGGAAAGCTGGTATTTCTTGGAGAAGATGTGATATGTTTGGGAGAAATGTGGCCTTTCTTTCAGAAACTGTCCTATTTTGGGGATAAAAGTGGCATTTGTGGGTGATAAGGTCCTATATGGAGGGGGAAAGCTGGTATATCTTGGAGAAGATGCGATATATTTGGGAGAAATGTGGCATGTCAGGAAGAAACTGTCCTATTTGGGGGGAGAAGGCTGGTATTTGAGGGAGAAAAGGTCTTCTTTCAGGAGGAATCCTGGTATTTCTTGGAGAAGATGTGATATATTTGGGAGAAATGTGGCATTTCTGGAAGAAAATGTCCAATTTTGGGGATAAAAGAGGTATTTGTGGGTGAAAAGGTCCTATTTGAAGGGGGAAACCTGGTATTTCTTGGAGAAGATGTGATCTATTTGGGAGAAATGTGGCATTTCTGGAGGAAACTGTCCTATTTTGGGGATAAAAGAATTTTTTGTGGGTGAAAAGGTCCTATTTGAAGGGGGAAAGCTGGTAATTCTATGAGAAGAAGTGATATGTTTGGGAGAAATGTGGCATTTCTGGGAGAAACTGTCCTCTTTTGGGGGGAGAAGGCTGGTATTTGAGGGAGAAAAGGTCCTCTTTCAGGAGGAATCCTGGTATTTCTTGGAGAAGATGTGATATATTTGGGAGAAATGTGGCATGTCTGGAAGAAAATGTCCAATTTTGGGGATAAAAGAGGTATTTGTGGGTGAGAAGGTCCTATTTGAAGGGGGAAAGCTGGTATTTCTTGGAGAAGATGTGATATATTTGGGAGAAATCTGGCATTTCTGGAAGAAACTGTCCTCTTTTGGGGATAAAGGAGGTTTTTTGAGGAAAAGGTCCTATTTGAAGGGGGGAAACGTGGTATTTCTTGGAGAAGATGTGATGTATTTGTGAGAAATGTGGCATTTCTGGAAGAAACTGTCCTCTTATGGGGATAGAACAGGTATTTGGGGGGTGAAAAGGTCCTATTTCCAGGGGAAAACCTGGTATTTCTTGGAGAAGATGTGATCTATTTGGGAGAAATGTGGCATGTCTGGAAGAAAATGTCCTATTTCGGGGGAGAAGGGTGGTATTTGTGGGAGAAAAGTTCCTATTTCAGGAGGAATCCTGGTATTTCTTGGAGGAGATGTGATATGTTTGGGAGAAATGTGCCATTTCTGGAAGAAACTGTCCTCTTTTGGGGATAACAGAGGTATTTGTGGGTGAAAAGGTCCTATTTGAAGGGGGAAAGCTGGTATTTCTTGGAGAAGATGTGATATGTTTGGGAGAAATATGGCATGTCTGGAAGAAACTGTCTTCTTTTGGGGATAAAAGAGGTATTTGTGGGTGAAAAGGTCCTATTTGAAGGGGGAAAGCTGGTATTTCTTGGAGAAGATGTGATATATTTGGGAGAAATGAGGCATGTCTGGAAGAAACTGTCCTCTTTTGGGGATAAAAGAGGTATTTGTGGGTGAAAAGGTCCTATTTGAAGGAGGAAAGCTGGTATTTCTTGGAGAAGATGTGATATATTTGGGAGAAATGTGGCATTTCTGGCAGAAACTGTCCTATTTTAGGGATAAAAGAATTTTTTGTGGGTGAAAAGGTCCTATTTGTAGGGGGAAAGCTGGTATTTCTTGGAGAAGATGTGATATATTTGGGAGAAATGTGGCCTTTCTGGCAGAAACTGTCCTATTTTGGGGATAAAAGTGGTATTTGTGGGTGATAAGGTCCTATTTGAAGGGGGAAAGCTGGTATTTCTTGAAGGAGATGTGATATATTTGGGAGAAATGTGGCATGTCTGGAAGAAACTGTCCAATTTTGGGGATAAAAGAGGTATTTGTGGGTGAAAAAGTCCTATTTGAAGGGGGAAACCTGGTATTTCTTGGAGAAGATGTGATCTATTTGGGAGAAATGTGGCATTTCTGGAAGAAACTGTCCTATTTTGGGGATAAAAGAGGTATTTGTGGGTGAAAAGGTCCTACTTGAAGGGGGAAACCTGGTATTTCTTGGAGAAGATGTGATCTATTTGGGAGAAATGTGGCATTTCTGGAAGAAACTGTCCTATTTTGGGGATAAAAGAATTTTTTCTGGGTGAAAAGGTCCTATTTGAAGGGGGAAAGCTGGTATTTCTTGGAGAAGATGTGATATGTTTGGGAGAAATGTGGCCTTTCTGGCAGAAACTGTCCTCTTTTGGGGATAAAAGTGGTTTTTGTGGGTGATAAGGTCCTATTTGAAGGGGGGAAAGCTGGTATATCTTGGAGAAGATGCGATATATTTGGGAGAAATGTGGCATGTCAGGAAGAAACTGTCCTATTTGGGGGGAGAAGGCTGGTATTTGAGGGAGAAAAGGTCCTCTTTCAGGAGGAATCCTGGTATTTCTTGGAGGAGATGTGATATGTTTGGGAGAAATGTGGCATTTCTGGAAGAAACTGTCCTCTTTTGGGGATAAAAGAGGTATTTGTGGGTGAAAAGGTCCTATTTGAAGGGGGAAACCTGGTATTTCTTGGAGAAGATGTGATATATTTGGGAGAAATCAGGCATTTCTGGAAGAAACTGTCCTATTTTAGGGATAAAAGAATTTTTTGTGGGTGAAAAGGTCCTATTTGAAGGGGGAAAGCTGGTAATTCTATGAGAAGAAGTGATATGTTTGGGAGAAATGTGGCATTTCTGGGAGAAACTGTCCTCTTTTGGGGATAAAAGAGGTATTTGTGGGTGAAAAGGTCCTATTTGAAGGGGGAAAGCTGGTAATTCTATGAGAAGATGTGATATATTTGGGAGAAATGTGGCATGTCAGGAAGAAACTGTCCTCTTTTGGGGATAAAAGAGGTATTAGTGGGTGAAAAGGTCCTATTTGAAGGGGGAAAAGTGGCATTTCTTGGAGAAGATGTGATATATTTGGGAGAAATGTGGCATTTCTGGAAGAAACTGTCCTCTTTTGGGGATAAAAGAGGTATTTGTGGGTGAAAAGGTCCTATTTGAAGGGGGAAAGCTGGTATTTCTTGGAGGAGATGTGATCTATTTGGGAGAAATGTGGCATTTCTGGAAGAAACTGTCCTATTTGGAAGAGAAGCCTGCTATTAGTGGGTGAAAAGGTCCTATTTGAAGGGGGAAAGCTGGTATTTCTTGGAGAAGAGGTGATATATTTGGGAGAAATGTGACATTTCTGGAAGAAACTGTCCTCTTTTGGGGATATAAAGAGGTATTTGTGGGTGATAAGGTCCTATTTGAAGGGGGAACCCTGGTATTTCTTGGAGAAGTTGTGATATATTTGGGAGAAATGTGGCATTTCTGGAAGAAACTGTCCTATTTTGGGGATAAAACAGGTATTTGTGGGTGAAAAGGTCCTATTTGAAGGGGGGAAACCTGGTATTTCTTGGAGAAGAGGTGATATATTTTGGAGAAAAGTGGCATGTCTGGAAGAAACTGTCCTATTTGGGGGATAAAACAGGTATTTGTGGGAGAAAAGCTCCTATTTGAAGGGGGAAAGCTGGTATTTCTTGGAGAAGATGTGCTATATTTGGGAGAAATGTGGTCTTTCTGGAAGAATGTCCAATTTGGGGGGAGAAGGCTGGTAAGTTTTCGGTGAGAATGTCCTATTTCAGGATGAATCCTGGTATTTTTTGGAGAAGATGTGATATATTTTGGAGAAATCTGGCCTTTCTGGAAGAATATGTCCAATTTGGGGGGAGAAGGCTGGTAGTTTTGGGTGAGAAGGTCCTATTTCAGGAGGAATCCTGGCATTTCTTGGAGAAGATGTGATATATTTGGGAGAAATGTGGCATTTCTGGAAGAAACTGTCCTCTTTTGGGGATGAAAGAAATATTAGTGGTTGAAAAGGTCCTATTTGAAGGGGGAAACCTGGTATTTCTTGGAGAATATGATATATATTTGGGAGAAATGTGGCCTTTCTGGAAGAAACTGTCCACTTTTGGGGATAAAAGAGGTATTTCATCGAGAAAAGGTCCTATTTGAAGGGGGAAACCTGGTATTTCTTGGAAAAGATGTGATATATTTGGGAGAAATGTGGCATTTCTGGAAGAAACTGTCCTATTTTGGGGATAAAAGAGTTATTTGTGGGTGAAAAGGTCCTATTTGAAGGGGGAAACGTGGTATTTCTTGGAGAAGATGTGATTTATTTGGGAGAAATGTGGCATGTCTGGAAGAAACTGTCCTCTTTTGGGGATAAAAGAGGTATTTGTGGGTGAGAAGGTCCTATTTGAAGGGGGAAACGTGGTATTTCTTGGAGAAGATGTGATATATTTGGGAGAAATGTGGCATTTCTGGAAGAAACTGTCCTCTTTTGGGGATAAGAGAGTTATTTGTGGGTGAAAAGGTCCTATTTGAAGGGGGAAACGTGGTATTTCTTGGAGAAGATGTGATTTATTTGGGAGAAATGTGGCATGTCTGGAAGAAACTGTCCTCTTTTGGGGATAAAAGAGGTATTTGTGGGTGAGAAGGTCCTATTTGAAGGGGGAAACGTGGTATTTCTTGGAGAAGTTGTGATATATTTGGGAGAAATGTGGCATTTCTGGAAGAAACTGTCCTATTTTGGGGATAAAACAGGTATTTGTGGGTGAAAAGGTCCTATTTGAAGGGGGAAACCTGGTATTTCTTGGAGAAGAGGTGATATATTTTGGAGAAAAGTGGCATGTCTGGAAGAAACTGTCCTATTTGGGGGATAAAACAGGTATTTGTGGGAGAAAAGGTCCTATTTGAAGGGGGAAAGCTGGTATTTCTTGGAGAAGATGTGATATATTTGGGAGAAATGTGGCATTTCTGGAAGAAAATGTCCTATTTGGGGGGAGAAGGGTGGTACTTGTGGGAGAAAAGGTCCTATTTGAAGGGGGAACCCTGGTATTTCTTGGAGAAGAGGTGATATATTTGGGAAAAATGTGGCATGTCTGGAAGAAACTGTCCTATTTGGGGGATAAAACAGGTATTTGTGGGTGAAAAGGTCCTATTTGAAGGGGGAACGCTGGTATTTCTTGGAGAAGATGTGATCTATTTGGGAGAAATGTGGCATGTCTGGAAGAAACTGTCCTCTTTTGGGGATAAAACAGGTATTTGTGGGAGAAAAGGTCCAATTTCCAGGGGGAAAGCTGGTATTTCTTGGAGAAGATGTGATCTCTTTGGGAGAAATGTGGCATTTCTGGAAGAAAGTGTCCTGTTTTGGGGATAAAACAGGTATCTGTGGGAGAAAAGGTCCTATTTGAAGGGGGAAAGCTGGTATTTCTTGAAGGAGATGTGATATATTTGGGAGAAATGTGGCCTTTCTGGCAGAAACTGTCCTATTTTGGGGATAAAAGAGGTATTTGTGGGTGAAAAGTTCCTATTTGAAGGGGGAAACCTGGTATTTCTTGGAGAAGATGTGATATATTTGGGAGAAATGTGGCATGTCTGGAAGAAACTGTCCTATTTGGGGGAGAAGCCTGCTATTAGTGGGTGAAAAGGTCCTATTTGAAGGGGAAAGCTGGTATTTCTTGGAGAAGATGTGATCTATTTGGGAGAAATGTGGCATTTCTGGAAGAAACTGTCCTATTTTGGGGATAAAAAAGGTATTTGTGGGTGAAAAGGTCCTATTTGAAGGGGGAAAGCTGGTATTTCTTGGAGAAGATGTGATATGTTTGGGAGAAATGTGGCATTTCTGGAAGAAACTGTCCAATTTGGGGGGAGAAGGCTGGTATTTGTGGGAGAAAAGGTCCTATTTGAAGGGGGAAAGCAGGTAATTCTTGGAGAAGATGTGATATATTTGGGAGAAATGTGGCATGTCTGGAAGAAACTGTCCTATTTGAGGGATAAAGAGGTATTTGTGGGTGAGAAGGTGCTATTTGAAGGGGGAACCCTGGTATTTCTTGGAGAAGATGTGATATATTTGGGAGAAATCAGGAATTTCTGGAAGAAACTGTCCTATTTTGGGGATAAAAGAATTTTTTGTGGGTGAAAAGGTCCTATTTGAAGGGGGAAACGTGGTATTTCTTGGAGAAGATGTGATATGTTTGGGAGAAATGTGGCCTTTCTGCCAAAAACTGTCCTATTTTGGGGATAAAAGAGGCATTTGTGGGTGATAAGGTTATATTTGAAGGGGGAAACCTGGTATTTCTTGGAGAAGATGCGATATATTTGGGAGAAATGTGGCATGTCAGGAAGAAACTGTCCTATTTGGGGGGAGAAGGCTGGTATTTGAGGGAGAAAAGGTCCTCTTTCAGGAGGAATCCTGGTATTTCTTGGAGAAGATGTGATCTATTTGGGAGAAATGTGGCATGTCTGGAAGAAACTGTCGTATTTTGGGGATAAAAGAGGTATTTGTGGGTGAAAATGTCGTATTTGAAGGGGGAAACCTGGTATTTCTTGGAGAAGATGTGATCTATTTGGGAGAAATGTGGCATTTCTGGAAGAAACTGTCGTATTTTGGGGAAAAAAGAGGTATTTGTGGGTGAAAAGGTCCTATTTGAAGGGGGAAAGCTGGTAATTCTATGAGTAGAAGTGATATGTTTGGGAGAAATGTGGCATGTCTGGGAGAAACTGTCCTATTTTGTGGATAAAACAGGTATTTGTGGGAGAAAAGGTCCTATTTGAAGGGGGAAAGCTGGTATTTCTTGGAGAAGATGTGATCTATTTGGGAGAAATCAGGCATTTCTGGAAGAAACTGTCGTATTTTGGGGATAAAAGAGGTATTTGTGGGTGAAAAGGTCCTATTTGAAGGGGGAAACCTGGTAATTCTATGAGTAGAAGTGATATGTTTGGTAGAAATGTGGCATGTCTGGGAGAAACTGTCCTCTTTTGGGGTTAAAACAGGTATTTGTGGGTGAATAGGTCCTATTTGAAGGGGGAAAGCTGGTAATTCTTGGAGAAGATGTGATATATTTGGGAGAAATGTGGCATTTCTGGAAGAAACTGTCCTCTTTTGGGGATAAAAGAGGTATTTGTGGGTGAAAAGGTCCTATTTGAAGGGGGAAACGTGGAATTTCTTGGAGAAGATGTGATATATTTGGGAGAAATGTGGCATTTCTGGAAGAAACCGTCTTTTTTGGGGAAAAAAGAGGTATTTGTTTGTGAAAAGGTCCTATTTGAAGGGGGAAAGCTGGTATTTCTTGGAGAAGATGTGATATATTTGGGAGAAATGTGGCATTTCTTGAATAAACTGTCCTCTTTTGGGGATAAAACAGGTACTTGTGGGTGAAAAGGTCCTATTTGAAGGGGGAAACCTGGTATTTCTTGGAGAAGATGTGATCTATTTGGGAGAAATGTGGCATTTCTGGAAGAAACTGTCCTATTTTGGGGATAAAACAGGTATTCGTGGGTGAGAAAGTCGTATTTGAAGGGGGAATCCAGGTATTTCTTGGAGAAGATGTGATATATTTGGGAGAAATGTGGCATGTCCGGAAGAAACTGTCCTCTTTTGGGGATAAAAGAGGTATTTGTGGGTGATAAGGTCCTATTTGAAGGGGGAACCCTGGTATTTCTTGGAGAAGATGTGATCTATTTGGGAGAAATGTGGCATGTCTGGAAGAAACTGTCCTATTTTGGGGATAAAACAGGTATTTGTGGGTGAAAAGGTCCTATTTGAAGGGGGTAAGCTAGTATTTCTTGGAGAAGAGGTGATATATTTGGGAAAAATGTGGCATGTCTGGAAGAAACTGTCCTATTTGGGGGATAAAAAAGGTATTTGTGGGAGAAAAGGTCCTATTTGAAGGGGGAAAGCTGGTATTTCTTGGAGAAGATGTGATGTATTTGGGAGAAATGTGGCCTTTCTGGAAGAAAATGTCCAATTTGGGGGGAGAAGGCTGGCAGTTTTGGGGGAGAAGGTCCTATTTCAGGAGGAATCCTGGTATTTCTTGGAGAAGATGTGATATATTTGGGAGAAATGTGGCATTCCTGGAAGAAACTGTCCTCTTTTGGGGATAAAAGAGGTATTAGTGGTTGAAAAGGTCCTATTTGAAGGGGGAAACGTGGTATTTCTTGGAGAAGATGTGATATGTTTGGGAGAAGTATGGCATTTCTGGAAGAAACTGTCGTATTTTGGGGATAAAACAGGTATTTGTGGGTGAAAAGGTCCTATTTGAAGGGGGAAACCTGGTATTTCTTGGAGAAGAGGTGATCTATTTGGGAGAAATGTGGCATGTCTGGAAGAAACTGTCCTATTTTGGGGATAAAAGAGGTATTTGTGGGTGAAAAGTTCCTATTTGAAGGGGGAAAGCTGGTATTTCTTGGAGAAGATGTGATATATTTGGGAGAAATGTGGCATTTCTGGAAGAAAGTGTCCTGTTTAGGGGATAAAACAGGTATTTTTGGGTGAAAAGGTCCTATTTGAAGGGGGAAAGCTGGTATTTCTTGAAGGAGATGTGATATATTTGGGAGAAATGTGGCCTTTCTGGCAGAAACTGTCCTCTTTTGGGGATAAAAGAGGTATTTGTGGTTGAAAAGGTCCTATTTGAAGGGGGAAAGCTGGTATTTCTTGGAGAAGATGTGATATGTTTGGGAGAAATGTGGCATGTCTGGAAGAAACTGTCCTATTTGAGGGATAAAGAGGTATTTGTGGGTGAGAAGGTCCTATTTGAAGGGGGAAACCTGGTATTTCTTGGAGAAGATGTGATATATTTGGGAGAAATCAGGCATTTCTGGAAGAAACTGTCCTATTTTGGGGATAAAAGATTTTTTTGTGGGTGAAAAGGTCCTATTTGAAGGGGGAAACCTGGTATTTCTTGGAGAAGATGTGATATGTTTGGGAGAAATGTGGCCTTTCTGGCAGAAACTGTCCTATTTTGGGGATAAAAGAGGTATTTGTGGGTGATAAGGTCCTATTTGAAGGGGGAAACCTGGTATTTCTTGGAGAAGATGCGATATATTTGGGAGAAATGTGGCATGTCAGGAAGAAACTGTCCTATTTGGGGGAGAAGGCTGGTATTTGAGGGAGAAAAGGTCCTCTTTCAGTAGAATCCTGGTATTTCTTGGAGAAGATGTGATATATTTGGGAGAAATGTGGCATTTCTGGAAGAAACTGTCCTATTTTGGGGATAAAAGAGGTATTTGTGGGTGAAAAGGTCGTATTTGAAGGGGGAAACCAGGTTTTTCTTGGAGAAGATGTGATCTATTTGGGAGAAATCAGGCATTTCTGGAAGAAACTGTCCTCTTTTGGGGATAAAATAGGTATTTGTGGGTGAAAAGGTCCTATTTGAAGAGGGAAAGCTGGTATTTCTTGGAGAAGATGTGATATGTTTGGGAGAAATGTGGCATTTCTGGGAGAAACTGTCCTCTTTTGGGGTTAAAACAGGTATTTGTGGGTGAAAAGGTCCTATTTGAAGGGGGAAAGCTGGTAATTCTATGAGAAGATGTGATATATTTGGGAGAAATGTGGCATGTCAGGAAGAAACTGTCCTCTTTTGGGGATAAAAGAGGTATTTGTGGGTGAAAAGGTCCTATTTGAAGGGGGAAACGTGGCGTTTCTTGGAGAAGATGTGATATGTTTGGGAGAAATGTGGCCTTTCTGGAACAAACTGTCCTATTTTGGGGATAAAAGAGTTATTTGTGGGTGAAAAGGTCCTATTTGAAGGGGGAAAGCTGGTATTTCTTGGAGAAGATGTGATATATTTGGGAGAAATGTGGCATATCTTGAATAAACTGTCCTCTTTTGGGGATAAAACAGGTATTTGTGGGTGAAAAGGTGCTATTTGAAGGGGGAAACCTGGTATTTCTTGGAGAAGATGTGATCTATTTGGGAGAAATCTGGCATTTCTTGAAGAAACTGTCCTCTTTTGGGGATAAAAGAGGTATTTGTGGGTGAAAAGGTCCTATTTGAAGGGGGAATCCTGGTATTTCTTGGAGAAGATGTGATATATTTGGGAGAAATGTGGCATGTCCGGAAGAAACTGTCCTCTTTTGGGGATAAAAGAGGTATTTGTGGGTGATAAGGTCCTATTTGAAGGGGGAACCCAGGTATTTCTTGGAGAAGATGTGATATATTTGGGAGAAATGTGGCATTTCTGGAAGAAACTGTCCTATTTTGGGGATAAAAGAGGTATTTGTGGGTGAAAAGGTCCTATTTGAAGAGGGAAAGCTGGTATTTCTTGGAGAAGAGGTGATATATTTGGGAAAAATGTGGCATGTCTGGAAGAAACTGTCCTATTTGGGGTATAAAACAGGTATTTGTGGGAGAAAAGGTCCTATTTGAAGGGGGAAACCTGGTATTTCTTGGAGAAGATGTGATGTATTTGGGAGAAATGTGGCCTTTCTGGAAGAAAATGTCCAATTTGGAGGGAGAAGGCTGGTAGATTTGGGTGAGAAGGTCCTATTTCAGGAGGAATCCTGGTATTTCTTGGAGAAGATGTGATATATTTGGGAGAAATCTGGCATTCCTGGAAGAAACTGTCCTCTTTTGGGGATAAAAGAGGTATTAGTGGTTGAAAAGGTCCTATTTGAAGGGGGAAACTTGGTATTTCTTGGAGAAGATGTGATATATTTGGGAGAAATGCGGCCTTTCTGGAAGAAACTGTCCACATTTGGGGATAAAAGAGGTATTTCATGGAGAAAAGGTCCTATTTGAAGGGGGAAACCTGGTATTTCTTGGAGGAGTTGTGATATATTTGGGAGAAATGTGGCATTTCTGGAAGAAACTGTCCTCTTTTGGGGATAAAAGAGGTATTTGTGGGTGAAAAGGTCCTATTTGAAGGGGGAAAGCTGGTATTTCTTGGAGAAGATGTGATATATTTGGGAGAAATGTGGCATGTCTGGAAAAAACTGTCCTATTTTGGGGATAAAAGAGGTATTTGTGGGTGAGAAGGTCCTATTTGAAGGGGGAAACGTGGTATTTCTTGGAGAAGATGTGATATATTTGGGAGAAATCTGGCATTCCTGGAAGAAACTGTCCTCTTTTGGGGATAAAAGAGGTTTTTTTGGGGAAAAGGTCCTATTTGAAGGGGGAAAGCTGGTATTTCTTGGAGAAGATGTGATATATTTGGGAGAAATGTGGCATTTCTGGAAGAAACTGTCATCTTTTGGGGATAAAAGTGGTATTTGTGGGTGAAAAGGTCCTATTTGAAGGGGGAACCCTGGTATTTCTTGGAGAAGATGTGATATATTTGGGAGAAATGTGGCATGTCTGGAAGAACATGTCCTATTTGGGGGGAGAAGGTGGTATTTGTGGGAGAAAAGTTCCTATTTCAGGAGGAATCCTGGTATTTCTTGGAGAAGATGTGATATGTTTGGGAGAAATGTGGCATTTCTGGAAGAAACTGTCCTCTTTTGGGGATAAAAGAGGTATTTGTGGGTGAAAAGGTCCTATTTGAAGGGGGAAACCTGGTATTTCTTGGAGAAGATGTGATATGTTTGGGAGAAATATGGCATTTCTGGATGAAACTTGTATTTTGGGGATAAAACAGGTATTTGTGGGAGAAAAGGTCCTATTTGAAGGGGGAAAGCTGGTATTTCTTGAAGGAGATGTGATATATTTGGGAGAAATGTGGCCTTTCTGGCAGAAACTGTCCTGTTTTGGGGATAAAAGAGGTAATTGTGGGTGAAAAGATCCTATTTGAAAAGGGAATCCTGGTATTTCTTGGAGAAGATGTGATATCTTTGGGAGAAATGTGGCATGTCTGGAAGAAACTGTCCTCTTTTGGGGATAAAAGAGGTATTTGTGTGTGAAAAGGTCCTATTTGAAGGGGGAAAGCTGGTATTTCTTGGAGAAGATGTGATATGTTTGGGAGAAATGTGGCATTTCTGGAAGAAACTGTCCTATTTGGGGGGAGAAGGCTGGTATTTGTGGGAGAAAAGGTCCTATTTGAAGGGGGAAAGCTGGTATTTCTTGGAGAAGATGTGATATGTTTGGGAGAAATGTGGCATTTCTGGAAGAAACTGTCCTATTTGAGGGATAAAGAGGTATTTGTGGGTGAAAAGGTCCTATTTGAAGGGGGAAACCTGGTATTTCTTGGAGAAGATGTGATATATTTGGGAGAAATCAGGCATTTCTGGAAGAAACTGTCCTATTTGGGGGGAGAAGGCTGGTATTTGTGGGAGAAAAGGTCCTATTTGAATGGGGAAAGCAGGTAATTCTTGGAGAAGATGTGATCTATTTGGGAGAAATGTGGCATGTCAGGAAGAAACTGTCCTATTTGAGGGATAAAGAGGTATTTGTGGGTGAAAAGGTCCTATTTGAAGGGGGAAACCTGGTATTTCTTGGAGAAGATGTGATATATTTGGGAGAAATCAGGCATTTCTGGAAGAAACTGTCCAATTTTGGGGATAAAAGTGGTATTTGTGGGTGATAAGGTCCTATTTGAGGGGGGAATCCTGGTATTTCTTGGAGGAGATGTGATATGTTTGGGAGAAATGTGGCATGTCAGGAAGAAACTGTCCTCTTTTGGGGATAAAAGAGGTATTTGTGGGTGAAAAGGTCCTATTTGAAGGGGGAACCCTGGTATTTCTTGGAGAAGATGTGATATATTTGGGAGAAATGTGGCATTTCTGCAAGAAACTGTCCTCTTTTGGGTATAAAAGAGGTATTTGTGGGTGAAAAGGTCCTATTTGAAGGGGGAAACGTGGTATTTCTTGGAGAAGATGTGATCTATTTGTGAGAAATGTGGCCTTTCTGGAAGAAAATGTCCTATTTGGGGGGAGAAGGCTGGTAGTTTTGGGTGAGAAGGTCCTATTTCAGGAGGAATCCTGGTATTTCTTGGAGAAGATGTGATATATTTGTGAGAAACGTGGCCTTTCTGGAAGAAAATGTCCAATTTGGGGGGAGAAGGCTGGTAGTTTTGGGTGAGAAGGTCCTCTTTCAGGAGGAATCCTGGCATTTCTTGGAGAAGATGTGATATATTTGTGAGAAATGTGGCCTTTCTGGAAGAAACTGTCCTCTTTTGGGGATAAAAGAGGTATTAGTGGTTGAAAAGGTCCTATTTGAAAGGGGAAAGCTGGTATTTCTTGGAGAAGATGATATATATTTGGGAGAAATGTGGCATTTCTGGAAGAAACTGTCCACTTTTGGGGATAAAAGAGGTATTTCATCGTGAAAAGTTCCTAATTCAAGGGGGAAACCTGGTATTTCTTGGAGGAGTTGTGATCTATTTGGGAGAAATGTGGCATTTCTGGAAGAAACTGTCCTCTTTTGGGGATACAAGAGGTATTTGTGGGTGAAAAAATCCTATTTGAAGGGGGAAACCTGGTATTTCTTGGAGAAGATGTGATATATTTGGGAGAAATGTGGCATGTCTGGAAGAAACTGTCCTCTTTTGGGGATAAAAGAGGTATTTGTGGGTGAAAAGGTCCTATTTGAAGGGGGAAACCTGGTATTTCTTGGAGAAGATGTGATATATTTGGGAGAAATGTGGCATTTCTGGAAGAAACAGTCCTCTTACGGGGATAGAACAGGTATTTGTGGGTGAAAAGGTCCTATTTGAAGGGGGAAACCTGGTATTTCTTGGAGAAGATGTGGTATATTTGGGAGAAATGTGGCATTTCTGGAAGAAAATGTCCTCTTTTGGGGATAAAAGAGGTATTTGTGGGTGAAAACGTTGTATTTGAAGGGGGAAACCTGGTATTTCTTGGAGAAGATGTGATATATTTTGGAGAAATGTGGCCTTTCTGGAAGAAACTGTCCTCTTTTGGGGATAAAAGAGGTATTTGTGGGTGAAAAGGTCCTATTTGAAGGGGGAAAGCTGGTATTTCTTGGAGAAGATGTGATCTATTTGGGAGAAATGTGGCCTTTCTGGAAGAAACTGTCCTCTTTTGGGGATAAAAGAGGTATTTGTGGGTGAAAAGGTCCTATTTGAAGGCGGAAAGCTGGTATTTCTTGGAGAAGATGTGGTATATTTGGGAGAAATGTGGCATTTCCGGAAGAAACTGTCCTCTTTTGGGGATAAAAGAGGTATTTGTGGGTGAAAACGTTGTATTTGAAGGGGGAAACCTGTTATTTCTTGGAGGAGATGTGATTTGTTTGGGAGAAATGTGGCATTTCTGGAAGAAAATGTCCTATTTGAGGGATAATACAGGTATTTGTGGGAGAAAAGGTCCTATTTGAAGGGGGAAAGCTGGTATTTCTTGGAGAAGATGTGGTATATTTGGGAGAAATGTGGCATGTCTGGAAGAAACTGTCCTCTTTTGGGGATGAAACAGGTATTTGTGGGTGAAAAGGTCCTATTTGAAGGGGGAAAGCTGGTATTTCATGGAGAAGATGTGGTATATTTGGGAGAAATATGGCATGTATGGCAGAAACATTCCTATTTTGGGGATAAAAGAGGTATTTGTAGGAGTAAAGGTCCTATTTGAAGGGGGAAAGCTGGTATTTCTTGGAGAAGATGTGGTATATTTCGGAGAAATCTGGCATTCCTGGAAGAAACTGTCCTATTTTGGGGATAAAAGAGGTATTTGTGGGTGAAAAGGTCCTATTTGAAGGGGGAAAGCAGGTATTTCTTGGAGAAGATGTGATATGTTTGGGAGAAATGTGGCATTTCTGGAAGAAACTGTCCTCTTATGGGGATAGAAGAGGTATATGTGGGTGGAAAGGTCCTATTTGAAGGGGGAAACCTGGTATTTCTTGGAGAAGATGTGATATATTTGGGAGAAATGTGGCATGTCTGGAAGAAAATGTCCTATTTGGGGGGAGAAGGGTGGTATTTGGGGGAGAATAGTTCCTATTTCAGGAGGAATCCTGGTATTTCTTGGAGGAGATGTGATATGTTTGGGAGAAATGTGGCCTTTCTGGAAGAAACTGTCCTCTTTTAGGGATAAAAGAGGTATTTGTGGGTGATAAGGTCCTATTTCCAGGGGGAACCCTGGTATTTCTTGGAGAAGATGTGATATGTTTGGGAGAAATATGGCATTTCTGGAACAAACTGTCCTCTTTTGGGGATAAAACAGGTATTTGTGAGTGAAAAGGTCCCATTTGAAGGGGGAAACGTGGTATTTCTTGGAGAAGATGTGATCTATTTGGGAGAAATGTGGCATGTCTGGAAGAAACTGTCCTCTTTTGGGGATTAAAGAGGTATTTGTGGGTGAAAAGGTCCTATTTGAAGGGGGAAACGTGGCGTTTCTTGGAGAAGATGTGATATGTTTGGGAGAAATGTGGCATTTCTAGAAGAAACTGTCCTATTTGGGGGGAGAAGGCTGGTATTTGTGGTAGAAAATGTCCTCTTTCAGGAGGAATCCTGGTATTTCTTGGAGAAGATGTTATATATTTGGGAGAAATGTGGCATGTCTGGAAGAAACTGTCCTATTTTGGGGATAAAAGAGGTATTTGTGGGTGAAAAGGTCGTATTTGAAGGGGGAAACCTGGTATTTCTTGGAGAAGATGTGATATATTTGGGAGAATTGTGGCATTTCTGGAAGAAACTGTCCTATTTTGGGGCTAAAACAGGTATTTGTGGGTGAAAAGGTCCTATTTGAAGGGGGAAACGTGGTATTTCTTGGAGAAGATGAGATATATTTGGGAGAAATGTGGCATGTCTGGAAGAAACTGTCCTATTTTGGGGATAAAAGAGGTATTTGTGGGTGAAAAGGTCCTATTTGAAGGGGGAAACCTGGTATTTCTTGGAGAAGATGTGATATGTTTGGTAGAAATGAGGTCTTTCTGGAAGAAACTGTCCTATTTTGGGGATAAAAGTGGTATTTGTGGGTGAAAATGCCCTATTTGAAGGGGGAAACGTGGTATTTCTTGGAGAAGATGTGATATGTTTGGGAGAAATGTGGCATGTCAGGAAGAAACTGTCCTCTTTTGGGGATAAAATAGGTATTTGTGGGTGAAAAGGTCCTATTTGAAGGGGGAAAGCTGGTATTTCTTGGAGAAGATGTGATATATTTGGGAGAAATGTGGCCTTTCTGGAAGAAACTGTCCTCTTTTGGGGATAAAAGAGGTATTTGTGGGTGAAAAGGTCCTATTTGAAGGGGGAAAGCTGGTATTTCTTGGAGAAGATGTGATATATTTGGGAGAAATGTGGCCTTTCTGGTAGAAAATGTCCAATTTGGGGGGAGAAGGCTGGTAGTTTTGGGTGAGAATGTCCTATTTCAGGAGGAATCCTTGTATTTCTTGGAGAAGATGTGATATATTTGTGAGAAATCTGGCCTTTCAGGAAGAAAATGTCCAATTTGGGGGGAGAAGGCTGGTAGTTTTGGGTGAGAAGGTCCTCTTTCAGGAGGAATCCTGGCATTTCTTGGAGAAGATGTGATATATTTGTGAGAAATGTGGCCTTTCTGGAAGAAACTGTCCTCTTTTGGGGATAAAAGAGGTATTAGTGGTTGAAAAGGTCCTATTTGAAGGGGGAAAGCTGGTATTTCTTGGAGAAGATGTGATATATTTGGGAGAAATGTGGCATGTCTGGAAAAAACTGTCCTATTTTGGGGATAAAAGAGGTATTTGTGGGTGAGAAGGTCCTATTTGAAGGGGGTAACGTGGTATTTCTTGGAGAAGATGTGATATATTTGGGAGAAATCTGGCATTCCTGGAAGAAACTGTCCTCTTTTGGGGATAAAAGAGGTTTTTTTGGGGAAAAGGTCCTATTTGAAGGGGGAAAGCTGGTATTTCTTGGAGAAGATGTGATATATTTGGGAGAAATGTGGCATTTCTGGAAGAAACTGTCATCTTTTGGGGATAAAAGTGGTATTTGTGGGTGAAAAGGTCCTATTTGAAGAGGGAACCCTGGTATTTCTTGGAGAAGATGTGATATATTTGGGAGAAATGTGGCATGTCTGGAAGAACATGTCCTATTTGGGGGGAGAAGGTGGTATTTGTGGGAGAAAAGTTCCTATTTCAGGAGGAATCCTGGTATTTCTTGGAGAAGATGTGATATGTTTGGGAGAAATGTGGCATTTCTGGAAGAAACTGTCCTCTTTTGGGGATAAAAGAGGTATTTGTGGGTGAAAAGGTCCTATTTGAAGGGGGAAACCTGGTATTTCTTGGAGAAGATGTGATATGTTTGGGAGAAATATGGCATTTCTGGATGAAACTCGTATTTTGGGGATAAAACAGGTATTTGTGGGAGAAAAGGTCCTATTTGAAGGGGGAAAGCTGGTATTTCTTGAAGGAGATGTGATATATTTGGGAGAAATGTGGCCTTTCTGGCAGAAACTGTCCTGTTTTGGGGATAAAAGAGGTATTTGTGGGTGAAAAGATCCTATTTGAAGAGGGAATCCTGGTATTTCTTGGAGAAGATGTGATATCTTTGGGAGAAATGTGGCATGTCTGGAAGAAACTGTCCTATTTTGGGGATAAAACAGGTACTTGTGTGTGAAAAGGTCCTATTTGAAGGGGGAAAGCTGGTATTTCTTGGAGAAGATGTGATATGTTTGGGAGAAATGTGGCATTTCTGGAAGAAACTGTCCTATTTGGGGGGAGAAGGCTGGTATTTGTGGGAGAAAAGGTCCTATTTGAAGGGGGAAAGCTGGTATTTCTTGGAGAAGATGTGATATGTTTGGGAGAAATGTGGCATTTCTGGAAGAAACTGTCCTATTTGAGGGATAAAGAGGTATTTGTGGGTGAAAAGGTCCTATTTGAAGGGGGAAACCTGGTATTTCTTGGAGAAGATGTGATATATTTGGGAGAAATCAGGCATTTCTGGAAGAAACTGTCCTATTTGGGGGGAGAAGGCTGGTATTTGTGGGAGAAAAGGTCCTATTTGAATGGGGAAAGCAGGTAATTCTTGGAGAAGATGTGATCTATTTGGGAGAAATGTGGCATGTCAGGAAGAAACTGTCCTATTTGAGGGATAAAGAGGTATTTGTGGGTGAAAAGGTCCTATTTGAAGGGGGAAACCTGGTATTTCTTGGAGAAGATGTGATATATTTGGGAGAAATCAGGCATTTCTGGAAGAAACTGTCCAATTTTGGGGATAAAAGTGGTATTTGTGGGTGATAAGGTCCTATTTGAGGGGGGAATCCTGGTATTTCTTGGAGGAGATGTGATATGTTTGGGAGAAATGTGGCATGTCAGGAAGAAACTGTCCTCTTTTGGGGATAAAAGAGGTATTTGTGGGTGAAAAGGTCCTATTTGAAGGGGGAACCCTGGTATTTCTTGGAGAAGATGTGATATATTTGGGAGAAATGTGGCATTTCTGCAAGAAACTGTCCTCTTTTGGAGATAAAAGAGGTATTTGTGGGTGAAAAGGTCCTATTTGAAGGGGGAAACGTGGTATTTCTTGGAGAAGATGTGATCTATTTGTGAGAAATGTGGCCTTTCTGGAAGAAAATGTCCTATTTGGGGGGAGAAGGCTGGTAGTTTTGGGTGAGAAGGTCCTCTTTCAGGAGGAATCCTGGCATTTCTTGGAGAAGATGTGATATATTTGTGAGAAATGTGGCCTTTCTGGAAGAAACTGTCCTCTTTTGGGGATAAAAGAGGTATTAGTGGTTGAAAAGGTCCTATTTGAAAGGGGAAAGCTGGTATTTCTTGGAGAAGATGATATATATTTGGGAGAAATGTGGCATTTCTGGAAGAAACTGTCCACTTTTGGGGATAAAAGAGGTATTTCATCGTGAAAAGTTCCTAATTCAAGGGGGAAACCTGGTATTTCTTGGAGGAGTTGTGATCTATTTGGGAGAAATGTGGCATTTCTGGAAGAAACTGTCCTCTTTTGGGGATACAAGAGGTATTTGTGGGTGAAAAAATCCTATTTGAAGGGGGAAACCTGGTATTTCTTGGAGAAGATGTGATATATTTGGGAGAAATGTGGCATGTCTGGAAGAAACTGTCCTCTTTTGGGGATAAAAGAGGTATTTGTGGGTGAAAAGGTCCTATTTGAAGGGGGAAACCTGGTATTTCTTGGAGAAGATGTGATATATTTGGGAGAAATGTGGCATTTCTGGAAGAAACAGTCCTCTTATGGGGATAGAACAGGTATTTGTGGGTGAAAAGGTCCTATTTGAAGGGGGAAACCTGGTATTTCTTGGAGAAGATGTGGTATATTTGGGAGAAATGTGGCATTTCTGGAAAAAACTGTCCTCTTTTGGGGATAAAAGAGGTATTTGTGGGTGAAAACGTTGTATTTGAAGGGGGAAACCTGGTATTTCTTGGAGAAGATGTGATATATTTTGGAGAAATGTGGCCTTTCTGGAAGAAACTGTCCTCTTTTGGGGATAAAAGAGGTATTTGTGGGTGAAAAGGTCCTATTTGAAGGGGGAAAGCTGGTATTTCTTGGAGAAGATGTGATCTATTTGGGAGAAATGTGGCCTTTCTGGAAGAAACTGTCCTCTTTTGGGGATAAAAGAGGTATTTGTGGGTGAAAAGGTCCTATTTGAAGGCGGAAAGCTGGTATTTCTTGGAGAAGATGTGGTATATTTGGGAGAAATGTGGCATTTCCGGAAGAAACTGTCCTCTTTTGGGGATAAAAGAGGTATTTGTGGGTGAAAACGTTGTATTTGAAGGGGGAAACCTGTTATTTCTTGGAGGAGATGTGATTTGTTTGGGAGAAATGTGGCATTTCTGGAAGAAAATGTCCTATTTGAGGGATAATACAGGTATTTGTGGGAGAAAAGGTCCTATTTGAAGGGGGAAAGCTGGTATTTCTTGGAGAAGATGTGGTATATTTGGGAGAAATGTGGCATGTCTGGAAGAAACTGTCCTCTTTTGGGGATGAAACAGGTATTTGTGGGTGAAAAGGTCCTATTTGAAGGGGGAAAGCTGGTATTTCATGGAGAAGATGTGGTATATTTGGGAGAAATATGGCATGTATGGCAGAAACATTCCTATTTTGGGGATAAAAGAGGTATTTGTAGGAGTAAAGGTCCTATTTGAAGGGGGAAAGCTGGTATTTCTTGGAGAAGATGTGGTATATTTCGGAGAAATCTGGCATTCCTGGAAGAAACTGTCCTATTTTGGGGATAAAAGAGGTATTTGTGGGTGAAAAGGTCCTATTTGAAGGGGGAAAGCAGGTATTTCTTGGAGAAGATGTGATATGTTTGGGAGAAATGTGGCATTTCTGGAAGAAACTGTCCTCTTATGGGGATAGAAGAGGTATATGTGGGTGGAAAGGTCCTATTTGAAGGGGGAAACCTGGTATTTCTTGGAGAAGATGTGATATATTTGGGAGAAATGTGGCATGTCTGGAAGAAAATGTCCTATTTGGGGGGAGAAGGGTGGTATTTGTGGGAGAATAGTTCCTATTTCAGGAGGAATCCTGGTATTTCTTGGAGGAGATGTGATATGTTTGGGAGAAATGTGGCCTTTCTGGAAGAAACTGTCCTCTTTTAGGGATAAAAGAGGTATTTGTGGGTGATAAGGTCCTATTTGAAGGGGGAACCCTGGTATTTCTTGGAGAAGATGTGATATGTTTGGGAGAAATATGGCATTTCTGGAACAAACTGTCCTCTTTTGGGGATAAAACAGGTATTTGTGAGTGAAAAGGTCCCATTTGAAGGGGGAAACGTGGTATTTCTTGGAGAAGATGTGATCTATTTGGGAGAAATGTGGCATGTCTGGAAGAAACTGTCCTCTTTTGGGGATTAAAGAGGTATTTGTGGGTGAAAAGGTCCTATTTGAAGGGGGAAACGTGGCGTTTCTTGGAGAAGATGTGATATGTTTGGGAGAAATGTGGCATTTCTAGAAGAAACTGTCCTATTTGGGGGGAGAAGGCTGGTATTTGTGGTAGAAAATGTCCTCTTTCAGGAGGAATCCTGGTATTTCTTGGAGAAGATGTTATATATTTGGGAGAAATGTGGCATGTCTGGAAGAAACTGTCCTATTTTGGGGATAAAAGAGGTATTTGTGGGTGAAAAGGTCGTATTTGAAGGGGGAAACCTGGTATTTCTTGGAGAAGATGTGATATATTTGGGAGAATTGTGGCATTTCTGGAAGAAACTGTCCTATTTTGGGGCTAAAACAGGTATTTGTGGGTGAAAAGGTCCTATTTGAAGGGGGAAACGTGGTATTTCTTGGAGAAGATGAGATATATTTGGGAGAAATGTGGCATGTCTGGAAGAAACTGTCCTATTTTGGGGATAAAAGAGGTATTTGTGGGTGAAAAGGTCCTATTTGAAGGGGGAAACCTGGTATTTCTTGGAGAAGATGTGATATGTTTGGTAGAAATGAGGTCTTTCTGGAAGAAACTGTCCTATTTTGGGGATAAAAGTGGTATTTGTGGGTGAAAATGTCCTATTTGAAGGGGGAAACGTGGTATTTCTTGGAGAAGATGTGATATGTTTGGGAGAAATGTGGCATGTCAGGAAGAAACTGTCCTCTTTTGGGGATAAAATAGGTATTTGTGGGTGAAAAGGTCCTATTTGAAGGGGGAAAGCTGGTATTTCTTGGAGAAGATGTGATATATTTGGGAGAAATGTGGCCTTTCTGGAAGAAACTGTCCTCTTTTGGGGATAAAAGAGGTATTTGTGGGTGAAAAGGTCCTATTTGAAGGGGGAAAGCTGGTATTTCTTGGAGAAGATGTGATATATTTGGGAGAAATGTGGCCTTTCTGGAAGAAAATGTCCAATTTGGGGGGAGAAGGCTGGTAGTTTTGGGTGAGAATGTCCTATTTCAGGAGGAATCCTTGTATTTCTTGGAGAAGATGTGATATATTTGTGAGAAATCTGGCCTTTCAGGAAGAAAATGTCCAATTTGGGGGGAGAAGGCTGGTAGTTTTGGGTGAGAAGGTCCTCTTTCAGGAGGAATCCTGGCATTTCTTGGAGAAGATGTGATATATTTGTGAGAAATGTGGCCTTTCTGGAAGAAACTGTCCTCTTTTGGGGATAAAAGAGGTATTAGTGGTTGAAAAGGTCCTATTTGAAGGGGGAAAGCTGGTATTTCTTGGAGAAGATGATATATATTTGGGAGAAATGTGGCATTTCTGGAAGAAACTGTCCACTTTTGGGGATAAAAGAGGTATTTCATCGTGAAAAGTTCCTAATTCAAGGGGGAAACCTGGTATTTCTTGGAGGAGTTGTGATCTATTTGGGAGAAATGTGGCATTTCTGGAAGAAACTGTCCTCTTTTGGGGATAAAAGAGGTATTTGTGGGAGAAAAGTTCCTATTTAAAGGGGGAACCGTGGTATTTCTTGGAGAAGATGTGATATATTTGGGAGAAATGTGGCATGTCTGGAAAAAACTGTCCTATTTTGGGGATAAAAGTGGTATTTGTGGGTGAAAAGGTCCTATTTGAAGGGGGAAACCTGGTATTTCTTGGAGAAGATGTGATATATTTGGGAGAAATGTGGCATTCCTGGAAGAAACTGTCCTCTTTTGGGGATAAAAGAGGTATTTGTGGGTGAAAAGGTCCTATTTGAAGGGGGAAACCTGGTATTTCTTGGAGAAGATGTGATATATTTGGGAGAAATGTGGCATTTCTGGAAGAAACAGTCCTCTTATGGGGATAGAACAGGTATTTGTGGGTGAAAAGGTCCTATTTGAAGGGGGAAACCTGGTATTTCTTGGAGAAGATGTGATATATTTGGGAGAAATGTGGCATGTCTGGAAGAAAATGTCCTATTTGGGGGGAGAAGTGTGGTATTTGTGGGAGAAAAGTTCCTATTTCAGGAGGAATCCTGGTATTTCTTGGAGGAGATGTGATATGTTTGGGAGAAATGTGTCATTTCTGGAAGAAACTGTCCTCTTTTGGGGATAAAAGAGTTATTTGTGGGTGAAAAGGTCCTATTTGAAGGAGGAAAGCTGGTATTTCTTGGAGAAGATGTGATATATTTGGGAGAAATCTGGCATTTGTGGAAGAAACTGTCCTCTTTTGGGGATGAAACAGGTATTTGTGGGTGAAAAGGTCCTATTTGAAGGGGGAAAGCTGGTATTTCATGGAGAAGATGTGGTATATTTGGGCGAAATATGGCATGTATGGCAGAAACTTTCCTCTTTTGGGGATAAAAGAGGTATTTGTGGGTGAAAAGGTCCTATCTGAAGGGGGAAAGCTGGTATTTCTTGGAGAAGATGTGGTATATTTCGGAGAAATCTGGCATTCCTGGAAGAAACTGTCCTATTTTGGGGATAAAAGAGGTATTTGTGGGTGAAAAGGTCCTATTTGAAGGGGGAAAGCAGGTATTTCTTGGAGAAGATGTGATATGTTTGGGAGAAATGTGGCATTTCTGGAAGAAACTGTCCTCTCATGGGGATAGAAGAGGTATTTGTGGGTGGAAAGGTCCTATTTGAAGGGGGAAAGCTGGTATTTCTTGGAGAAGATGTGATATATTTGGGAGAAATGTGGCATGTCTGGAAGAAAATGTCCTATTTGGGGGGAGAAGGGTGGTATTTGGGGGAGAAATGTTCCTATTTCAGGAGGAATCCTGGTATTTCTTGGAGGAGATGTGATATGTTTGGGAGAAATGTGGCCTTTCTGGAAGAAACTGTCCTCTTTTAGGGATAAAAGAGGTATTTGTGGGTGATAAGGTCCTATTTGAAGGGGGAACCCTGGTATTTCTTGGAGAAGATGTGATATATTTGGGAGAAATCTGGCATGTCTGGAAGAAACTGTCCTATTTTGGGGCTAAAACAGGTATTTGTGGGTGAAAAGGTCCTATTTGAAGGGGGAAACGTGGTATTTCTTGGAGAAGATGTGATATATTTGGGAGAAATGTGGCATGTCTGGAAGAAACTGTCCTATTTTGGGGATAAAAGAGGTATTTGTGGGTGAAAAGGTCCTATTTGAAGGGGGAAACCTGGTATTTCTTGGAGAAGATGTGATATGTTTGGTAGAAATGTGCTCTTTCTGGAAGAAACTGTCCTCTTTTGGGGATAAAAGTGGTATTTGTGGGTGAAAATGTCCTATTTGAAGGGGGAAACGTGGTATTTCTTGGAGAAGATGTGATCTATTTGGGAGAAATGTGGTATTTCTGGAAGAAACTGTCCTATTTTGGGGATAAAAGAGGTATTTGTGGGTGAAAAGGTCCTATTTGAAGGGGGAAACCTGGCATTTCTTGGAGAAGATGTGATCTATTTGGGAGAAATGTGGCATTTCTGGAAGAAACTGTCCTCTTATGGGGATAAAAGAGGTATTTGTGGGTGAAAAGGTCCTATTTGAAGGGGGAAACGTGGTATTTCTTGGAGAAGATGTGATATACTTGGGAGAAATGTGGCATGTCTGGAAGAAACTGTCCAATTTAGGGGATAAAAGAGGTATTTGTGGGTGAAAAGGTCCTATTTGAAGGGGGAACCGTGGCATTTCTTGGAGAAGATGTGATATATTTGGGAGAAATGTGGCATTTCTGGAAGAAACTGTCCTCTTTTGGGGATAAAAGAGGTATTTGTGGGTGAAAAGGTCCTATTTGAAGGGGGAAAGCTGGTATTTCTTGGAGAAGATGTGATATATTTGGGAGAAATGTGGCATGTCTGGAAGAAACTGTCCTCTTTTGGGGATAAAAGAGGTATTTGTGTGTGAAAAGGTCCTATTTGAAGGGGGAAAGCTGGTATTTCTTGGAGAAGATGTGATCTATTTGGGAGAAATGTGGCATGTCTGGAAGAAACTGTCCTATTTGGGGGATAAAACAGGTATTTGTGGGAGAAAAGGTCCTATTTGAAGGGGGAAAGCTGGTATTTCTTGGAGAAGATGTGATATATTTGGGAGAAATGTGGCATGTCTGGAAGAAAATGTCCAATTTGGGGGGAGAATGCTGGTAGTTTTCGGTGAGAAGGTCCTATCTGAAGGGGGAAACGTGGTATTTCTTGGAGAAGATGTTCTAGATTTGGGAGAAATGTGGCCTTTCTGGAAGAAAATGTCCAATTTGGGGGGAGAAGGCTGGCAGTTTTGGGTGAGAAGCTCCTATTTCAGGAGGAATCCTGGCATTTCTTGGAGAAGATGTGATATATTTGGGAGAAATGTGGCATTTCTGGAAGAAACTGTCCTCTTTTGGGGATAAAAGAGGTATTTGTGGGTGAAAACGTTGTATTTGAAGGGGGAAAGCTGGTATTTCTTGGAGAAGATGTGATATATTTGGGAGAAATGTGGCATTTCTGGAATAAAATGTCCTCTTTTGGGGATAAAAGAGGTATTTCATGGAGAAAAGGTCCTAAATTAAGGGGGAATCCAGATATATCTTGGAGGAGTTGTGATACATTTGGGAGAAATGTGGTATTTCTGGAAGAAACTGTCCTCTTTTGGGGATAAAAGAGGTATTTGTTGTTGGAAAGGTCCTATTTGAAGGGGGAAACCTGGCATTTCTTGGAGAAGATGTGATATATTTGGGAGAAATGTGGCCTTTCTGGAAGAAACTGTCCTCTTTTGGGGATAAAAGAGGTATTTGTGGGTGAAAACGTTGTATTTGAAGGGGGAAAGCTGGTATTTCTTGGAGAAGATGTGATATATTTGGGAGAAATGTGTCATGTCTGGAAGAAAATGTCCTATTTGGGGGGAGAAGGGTGGTATTTGTGGAAGAAAAGTTCCTATTTCAGGAGGAATCCTGGTATTTCTTGGAGGAGATGTGATATGTTTGGGAGAAATGTGCCATTTCTGGAAGAAACTGTCCTCTTTTGGGGATAAAAGAGGTATTTGTGGGTGAAAAGGTCCTATTTGAAGGGGGAAACCTGGTATTTCTTGGAGAAGATGTGTTATGTTTGGGAGAAATATGGCATTTCTGGGAGAAACTGTCCTCTTTTGGGGATAAAACAGGTATTTGTGGGTGAAAAGGTCCTGTTTGTAGGGGGAAAGCTGGTAATTCTATGAGAAGATGTGATATATTTGGGAGAAATGTGGCCTTTCTGGAAGAAACTGTCCTCTTTTGGGGATAAAAGAGGTATTTGTGGGTGAAAAGGTCCTATTTGAAGGGGGAAAGCTGGTATTTCTTGGAGAAGAAGTGATACATTTGGGAGAAATATGGCCTTTCTGGAAGAAACTGTTCTATTTTGGAGATAAAAGAGGTAGAACTACCAGGTTTCCCCCTTCAAATAGGACCTTTTCACCCACAAATACCTCTTTTATCACTCAAATTGGAAAGTTTCTTCCAGACATGCCACATTTCTCCCAAATATATCACATCTTCTCCAAGAAATATCAGCTTTCCCCCTTCAAATAGGACCTTTTCTCCCACAAATACCTCTTTTATCCCCAAAAGAGGACAGTTTCTTCCAGAAATGCCAATATCTCCCAAACATATCACATCTCCTCCAAGAAATACCAGGATTTCTTCTGAAATACTACCTTTTCTCCCACGAAGAACATCCTTTTCCCCCCAAAAGAGGACAGTTTCTTCTAGAAATGCCACATTTCTCCCACAAATATCACATCTCCTGCAAGAACATCCAGCTTTGCCCCTTGACATAGGACCTTTTCTCTCACAAATACCTGTTTTATCCCCAAAAGAGGACAGTTTCTTTTAGAAATGCCAGATTTCTCCCAAATACATCACATCTTCTCCAAGAAATACCAGCTTTCCCCCTGGGAATTGGACATTTTCACCCACAAATACCTGTTTTATCCCCAAAATCGAACAGTTTCTTCCAGACATGCCACATTTCTCCAAAATATATCACATCTTCTCCATGAAATACCAGGTTTCCCCCTTCAAATAGGACCTTTTCACCCACAAATACCTGTTATATCCCCAAAAGAGGACAGTTTCTGCCAGAAAGGCCACATTTCTCCCAAACATATCACATCTTCTCCAAGAAATACCAGGTTTCCCCCTTCAAATAGGACCTTTTCAACCACAAATACCTCTTTTATCCCCAAAATAGGACAGTTTCTTCCAGAAATGGCACATTTCTCCCAAATATATCACATCTTCTCCAAGAAATACCAGCTTTCCCCCTTCAAATAGGACCTTTTCACCCACAAATACCTGTTTTATCCCCAAAATAGCACAGTTTCTTCCATAAATGCCAGGTTTCTCCCAAACATATCACAGCTTCTCCAAGAAATACCAGGTTTTCCCCTTCAAATAGGACCTTTTCACCCACAAATACCTGGTTTAACACCAAAATAGGACAGTTTCTTCCAGAAATGCCACATTTCCCCAAACATATCACATCTTCTCCAAGAAATACCAGCTTTCCCCCTTCAAATAGGACCTTTTCACCTACAAATACCTGTTATATCCCCAAAAGAGGACTGTTTCTTCCATAAATGCCAGGTTTCTCTAAATATATCACAGCTTCTCCAAGAAATACCATGTTTCCCCCTTCAAATAGGACCTTTTCACCCACAAATACCTCTTTTATCCCCAAAAGATGACAGTTTCTTCTAGAAAGGCCACAGAAATACCAGCTTTCCCCTTTCAAATAGGACCTTTTCACCCACAAATACCTGTTTTATCCCCAAAATAGGACAGTTTCTGCCAGAAAGGCCAGATTTCTCCCAAATGTATCACATCTTGTCCAAGAAATACCACGTTTCCCCCTTCAAATAGGACCTTTTCACCCACAAATACCTCTTTTCCCCCCAAAAGTGGACAGTTTCTTCCAGAAATGCCACATTTCTCCCAAATATATCACATCTTCTCCAAGAAATACCAGGTTTCCCCCATCAAATAGGACCTCTTCACCCACAAATACCAGCCTTCTCGCCCCAAATAGGACAGTTTCTTCCAGACTTGCCACATTTCTCCCAAATATATCACATCTTCTCCAAGAAATACCAGGTTTTCCCCTTCAAATAGGACCTTTTCACCCACAAATACCTCTTTTATCCCCAAAAGAGGACAGTATCTTCCAGAAATGCCACACTTCTCCCAAACATATCACATCTTCTCCAAGAAATACCAGCTTTCCCCCTTCAAATAGGACCTTTTCACCCACAAATACCTCTTTTATCCCCAAAAGAGGACAGTTTCTGCCAGACATGCCACATTTCTCCCAAATATATCACATCTCCTTCAAGAAATACCAGCTTTCCCCCTTCAAATAGGACCTTTTCACCCACAAATACCTCTTTTATCCCCAAAAGAGGACAGTTTCTTCCAGAAAAGCCACATTTCTCCCAAATAGATCACATCTTCTCCAAGAAATACCAGGGTTCCCCCTTCAAATAGGACCTTTTCACCCACAAATACCTCTTTTATCCCCAAAAGAGGACAGTTTCTTCCAGAAATGCCACATTTCTTCCAAACATATCACATCTCCTCCAAGAAATACCAGGATTCCTCCTGAAATAGGAACTTTTCTTCCTCAAATACCACCCTTCTCCCCACAAATAGAATATTTTCTTCCAGACATGCCACATTTCTCCCAAATATATCACATCTTCTCCAAGAAATAACAGGTTGTCCCCTGGAAAAAGGACCTTTTCACCCACAAATACCTCTTTTATCCCCAAAGGAGCACAGTTTCTTCAAGAAATGCCACATTTCGCCCAAATAGATAACATCTCCTCCAAGAAATGCCAGGTTTTCCCCCTTCAAATAGGACCTTATCACCCACAAATACCTCTTTTATCCCCAAAATAGGACAGTTTCTTCCAGAAAGGCCATATTTCTCCCAAATAGATCACATCTTCTCCAAGAAATATCACGTTTCCCCCTTGAAATAGGACCTTTTCTCCCACAAATACCTGTTTTATCCACAAAATAGGACAGTTTCTTCCAGAAATGCCACATTTTTCCAAGTATATCACATCTTCTCCAAGAAATACCAGGGTTCCCCCTTCAAATAGGACCTTTTCACCCACAAATACCTCTTTTATCCCCAAAATAGGACAGTTTCTTCCAGAAATGCCACATTTCTCCCTAATATACCACATCTTCTCCAAGAAATACAACGTTTCCCCCTGGAAATAGGACCTTTTCACCCACAAATACCTCTTCTATCCCTCAAATTGGACATTTTCTTCCAGAAATGCCACATTTCTCCCAAATATATCACATCTTCTCCAAGAAATACCAGGTTTCCCCCTTCAAATTGGAACTTTTCTCCCACAAATACCTGTTTGATCCCCAAAATAGGACAGTTTCTTCCAGACATGCCACATTTCTCCCAAATATATCACATCTCCTCCAAGAAATACCAGGTTTTCGCCTGGAAATAGGACCTTTTCACCCAGAAATACCTCTTTTATCCCAAAAGAGCACAGTTTCTTCCTGACATGCCACATTTCTCCCAAATAGATCACATCTTCTCTAGGAAATAACAGGTTTACGCCTGGAAATAGGACCTTTTCACCCACAAATACCTGTTTTATCCCCAAAATAGGACAGTTTCCTCCGGACATGCCACATTTCTCCCAAATATACCACATCTTCTCCAAGAAATACCAGGGTTGCCCCTTCAAATAGGACCTTATCACCCACAAATACCTCTTTGATCCCCAAAATAGGACATTTTCTTCCAGAAATGCCACATTTCTCAAAACATATCACATCATATCCAAGAAATACCAGGTTTCCCCCTTCAAATAGGACCTTTTCTACCACTAATACCTCCTTATCCCCAAAAGAGGACAGTTTCTTCCTGACATGCCAGATTTCTCCCAAACAGATCACATCTTCTCCTAGAAATACCAGGTTTCCCCCTTGAAATAGGACCTTTTCACCCACAAATACCTGTTTTATCCCCAAAACAGGACAGTTTCTTCCAGACATGCCGCATTTCTCCCAAATAGATCACATCTCCTGCAAGAACATCAGCTTTCCCCCTTCAAATAGGACCTTTTCTCCCACAAATACCTGTTTTATCCCCAAAAGAGGACAGATTCTTCCAGACATGCCACATTTCTCCCAAATATATCACATCTCCTGCAAGAACATCCAGCTTTCCCCCTTCAAACAGATTTCTCCCAAATATATATCATCTTCTCCAAGAAATACCAGCTTTCCCCCTTCAAATAGGACCTTTTCACCCACTAATTACTGTTTTATCCCCAAAATAGGACAGTTTCTTCCATAAATGCCAGGTTTCTCCCAAATATATCACAGCTTCTCCAAGAAATACCAGGTTTCCCCCTTCAAATAGGACCTTTTCACCCACTAATACCTCTTTTATCCCCAAAAGAGGACAGTTTCTTCCAGAAATGCCACATTTCTCCCAAATATATCACATCTTCTCCAAGAAATACCAGGGTTCCCCCTTCAAATAGGACCTTTTCACCCACAAATACCACTTTTAACCCCAAAATAGGACAGTTTCTTCCAGAAATGCCATATTTCTCCCAAACATATCACATCTTCTCCAAGAAATGCAAGGATTCCTCCTGAAATAGGACCTTTTCACCTACAAATACCTGTTATATCCCCAAAATAGGACAGTTTCTTCCAGACATGCCACATTTCTCCCAAATAAATCACATCTTCTCCAAGAAATACCACGTTTTCCCCTTCAAATAGGACCTTTTAACCCACAAATACCTGTTTTATCCCCAAAATAGGACAGTTTCTTCCAGACATGCCACATTTCTCCCAAATATATCACATCTTCTCCAAGAAATACCAGGTTCCCCCTTCAAATAGGACCTTTTCACCCACAAATACCTCTTTTATCCCCAAAATAGGACAGTTTCTGCCAGAAATGCCACATTTCTCCCAAATATATCACATCTTCTCCAAGAAATCCCAGGGTTCCCCCTTCAAATAGGAACTTTTCACCCACAAATACCTCTTTTATCCCCAAAATAGGACAGTTTCTTCCAGACATGCCACATTTCTCCCAAATATAGCACATCTTCTCCAAGAAATACCAGCTTTCCCCCTTCAAATAGGACCTTTTCACCCACAAATACCTTTTTATCCCTAACATAGGACAGTTTCTTCCAGAAATGCCACATTTCTCCCAAACATATCACATCTTCTCCAAGAAATACCAGCTTTCCCCCTTCAAATAGGACCTTTTCACCCACAAATACCACTTTGATCCCCAAAAGACGACAGTTTCTTCCAGAAAGGCCCCAGAAATACCAGCTTTCCCCCTTCAAATAGGAACTTTTCTCCAACAAATACCTCTTTTATCCCCAAAAGAGGACAGTTTCTGCCAGAAAGGCCGCATTTCTCCCAAATGTATCACATCTTCTCCAAGAAATACCACGTTTCCCACTTCAAATAGGACCTTTTCACCCACATATACCTCATTTATCCCCAAAAGAGGACAGTTTCTTCCAGACATGCCACATTTCTCCCAAATATATCACATCTCCTGCAAGAACATCCAGCTTTCCCCCTTCAAATAGGACCTTTTCTCCCACAAGTACCTGTTTTATCCCCAAAATAGGACAGTTTGTTCCAGACATGCGAGATTTCTCCAAAATATATCACATCTTCTCCAAGAAATACCAGGTTCCCCCTTGAAATAGGACCTTTTCACCCACAAATACCTCTTTCATTCCCAAAAGAGCACAGTTCCTTCCAGAAATGCCACATTTCTCCCAAATATATCACATCTCCAAGAAATAACAGGTTTCCTCCTGAAATAGGACCTTTTCATCCACAAATACCTCTTTTATCCCCAAAAGAGGACAGTTTCTTCCAGAAACGCCACATTTCTCCCAAATAGATCACATCTTCTCCAAGAAATACCTGCTTTCCCCCTTCAAATAGGACCTTTTCACCCACAAATACCTCTTGTATCCCCAAAAGAGGACAGTTTCTGCCAGAAAGGCCACATTTCTCCCAAATATATCACATCTTCTCCAAGAAATACCAGCTTTCCCCCTTCAAATAGGACCTTTTCACCCACAGATACCTGTTTTACCCCAAAAGAGCTCGGTTTCTTCCAGAAATGCCACATTTCTCCCAAATATATCACATCTTCTCCAAGAAATACCACGTTTCCCCCTTCAAATAGGACCTTTTCACCCACAAATACCTCTTTTATCCCCAAAATAGGACAGTTTCTTCAGAAATGCCACATTTCTCCCAAATATATCACATCTTCTCCAAGAAATACCAGGTTTCCCCCTTCAAATAGGACCTTTTCTCGGACAAATACCTGTTTTATCCCCAAAATAGGACAGTTTGTTCAGACATGCCAGATTTCTCCAAAATATATCACATCTTCTCCTAGAAATACCAGGATTGCTCCTGAAATAGGACCTTTTCACCCACAAATACCTCTTTTATCCCCAAAAGAGGACAGTTTCTTCCAGAAATGCCACATTTCTCCCAAATATATCACACCTTCTCCAAGAAATACCAGCTTTCCTTTCCCCCTTCAAATAGGACCTTTTCACCCACAAATACCTCTTTTATCCCCAAAACAGGACAGTTTCTTCCGGAAATGCCACATTTCTCCCAAATATATCACATCTTCTCCAAGAAATACCACGTTTCCCCCTGGAAATAGGACCTTTTCTCCCACAAATACCTGCTTTAACCCCAAAATAGGACAGTTTCTTCCAGAAATGCCACATTTCTCCAAAATATATCACATCTTCTCCAAGAAATACCAGGATTCCTCCTTCAAATAGGACCTTCTCACCCACAAATACCACTTTTATCCCCCAAAAGAGGACAGTTTCTTCCAGAAATGCCACATTTCTCCAAAATATACCACATCTTCTCCAAGAAATACCAGCTTTCCCCCTTCAAATAGGACCTTTTCACCCACAAATACCTCTTTTATCCCCAAAATAGGACAGTTTCTTCCGGACATGCCACATTTCTCCCATATATATCACATCATCTCCAAGAAATACCAGGATTGCTCCTGAAATAGGACCTTTTCACCCACAAATACATCTTTTATCCCCAAAATAGGACAGTTTCTTCCAGAAATGCCACATTTCTCCCAAATATATCACATCTTCTCCAAGAAATACCAGCTTTACTTTCCCCCTTCAAATAGGAACTTTTCACCCACAAGTACCTGTTTTATCCCCAAAATAGGACAGTTTGTTCCAAACATGCCAGATTTCTCCCAAATATATCACATCTTCTCCAAGAAATAACAGGTTCCCCCTTCAAATAGGACCTTTTCACCCACAAGTACCTGTTTTATCCCCAAAAGAGGACAGTTTCTTCCAGAAATGCCACATTTCTCCCAAATATATCACATCTTCTCCAAGAAATACCAGCTTTCCCCCTTCAAAAAGGACCTTCTCACCCACAAATACCACTTTTATCCCCCAAAAAGGACAGTTTCTTCCTGAAATGCCACATTTCTCCCAAATATACCACATCTTCTCCAAGAAATACCAGGTTTCCCCCTTCAAATAGGACCTTTTCACCCACAAATACCTCTTTTATCCCCAAAAGAGGACAGTTTCTTCCAGAAATGCCACATTTCTCCCAAATATACCACATCTTCTCCAAGAAATACCAGGTTTCCCCCTTCAAATAGGACCTTTTCACCCACAAATACCTCTTTTATCCCCAAAATAGGACAGTTTCTTCCAGAAATGCCCCATTTCTCCCAAATAAATCACATCTTCTCCAAGAAATACCACGTTTCCCCCTTCAAATAGGACCTTCTCACCCACAAATAGCTCTTTTATCCCCAAAATACGACAGTTTCTGCCAGAAAGGCCACATTTCTCCCAAACATATCACATCTTCTCCAAGAAATACCACGTTTCCCCCTTCAAATAGGACCTTTTCACCCACAAATACCTGTTTTATCCCCAAAATAGGACAGTTTCTTCCAGAAATGCCACATTTCTCCCAAGTGTAGAACATCTTCTCCAAGAAATACCACGTTACGCCCTTCAAATAGGACCTTTTCACCCACAAATAGCTCTTTGATCCCCAAAAGAGGACAGTTTCTTCCAGAAAGGCCACATTTCTCCCAAATATATCACATCTTCTCCAAGAAATACCACGTTTCCCCCTTCAAATAGGACCTTTTCACCCACAAAAAATTCTTTTATCCCCAAAAGAGGACAGTTTCTCCCAGAAATGCCACATTTCTCCCAAATATATCACATCTTCTCCAAGAAATACCAGGTTTCCCCCTTCAAATAGGACCTTTTCACCCACAAATACCTCTTTTATCCCTCAAATTGGACAGTTTCTTCCAGACACGCCACATTTCTCCCAAATAGATCACATCTTCTCCAAGAAATACCAGGTTTCCCCCTTCAAATAGGACCTTTTCACCCACAAATACCTGTTTTATCCCCCCAAATAGGACAGTTTCTTCCTGACATGCCACATTTTCCCAAATATATCACATCTTCTCCAAGAAATACCAGCTTTCCCCCTTCAAATAGGACCTTTTCACCCACAAATACCTGTTCTATCCCCATAAGAGGACAGTTTCTTCCAGAAATGCCACTTATCTCCCAAATATATCACATCTTCTCCAAGAAATACCACGTTTCCCCCTTCAAATAGGACCTTTTCCCCAATAAAACCTCTTTTATCCCCAAAAGAGGACAGTTTCTTCCAGGAATGCCAGATTTCTCCCAAATATATCACATCTTCTCCAAGAAATACCACGTTTCCCCCTTCAAATAGGACCTTATCACCCACAAATACCTCTTTTATCCCCAAAATAGGACAGTTTTTTCCAGACATGCCACATTTCTCCCAAATATATCTCATCTTCTCCAAGAAATACCAGGGTTCCCCCTGGAAATAGCAACTTTTCACCCACAAATACCCCTTTTATCCCCAAAATAGGACAGTTTCTTCCAGAAATGCCACATTTCTCCCAAATATATCACATCTTCTCCAAGAAATACCAGGTTTCCCCCTTCAAATAGGACCTTTTCACCCACAAATACCTCTTTTATCCCCAAAATAGGACAGTTTCTTCCAGACATGCCACATTTCTCCCAAATATATCACATCTTCTCCAAGAAATACCAGGGTTCCCCCTTCAAATAGGACCTTTTCTCCCACAAATACCTATTTATCCCCAAAAGAGGACAGTTTCTTCCTGACATGCCACATTTCTCCCAAATATATCACATCTTCTCCAAGAAATGCCACGTTTCCCCCTTCCAATAGGACCTTTTCACCCACAAATACCTCTTTTATCCCCAAAAGAGGACAGTTTCTCCCAGAAATGCCACATTTCTCCCAAATAGATCACATCTTCAAATAGAATTACCAGCTTTCCCCCTTCATATAGGACCTTATCACCCACATAAAATTCTTTTATCCCCAAAATAGGACAGTTTCTTCCAGAAATGCCTGATTTCTCCCAAATAGATCACATCTTCTCCAAGAAATACCAGGTTTCCCCCATCAAATACGACCTATTCACCCACAAATACCTCTTTTATCCCTCAAATAGGACAGTTTCTTCCAGACACGCCACATTTCTCCCAAATATATCACATCTTCTCCAAGAAATACCAGGATTCCTCCTGAAAGAGGACCTTTTCTCCCTCAAATACCAGCCTTCTCCCCCCAAATAGGACAGTTTCTTCCTGACATGCCAGATTTCTCCCAAATATATCACATCTTCTCCAAGAAATACCACGTTTCCCCCTTCAAATAGGACCTTATCACCCACAAATACCACTTTTATCCCCAAAATAGGACTGTTTCTGCCAGAAAGGCCACATTTCTCCCAAACATATCACATCTTCTCCAAGAAATACCACGTTTCCCCCTTCAAATAGGAACTTTTAACACACATAAAATTCTTTTATCCCCAAAATTCGACAGTTTCTTCCAGAAATGCCCCATTTCTCCCAAATATATCACATCTTCTCCAAGAAATACCAGGTTTCCCCCTTCAAATAGGACCTTTTCACCCACAAATACCTGTTTTATCCCCAAAATAGGACAGTTTCTTCCAGACATGCCACATTTCTCCCAAATATATCTCATCTTCTCCAAGAAATACCACGTTTCCCCCTTCAAATAGGACCTTTTCACCCACAAATACCTGTTTTATCCCCAAAATAGGACAGTTTCTTCCAGAAATGCCATATTTCTCCCAAACATATCACATCTTCTCCAAGAAATACCAGGGTTCCCCCTTCAAATAGGACCTTCTCACCCACAAATACCTCTTTTATCCCCAAAATAGGACAGTTTTTCCAGACATGCCACATTTCTCCCAAATATATCACATCTTCTCCAAGAAATACCAGGATTTCCCCTGGAAATAGGACCTTTTCACCCACAAATACCTGTTCTATCCCCATAAGAGGACAGTTTCTTCCAGAAATGCCACATTTCTCCCAAATAGATCACATCTTCTCCAAGAAATACCAGGTTTCCCCCTTGAAATAGGACCTTTTCCCCAAAAAAACCTCTTTTATCCACAAAAGAGGACTGTTTCTTCCAGGAATGCCAGATTTCTCCCAAATATATCACATCTTCTCCAAGAAATACCACGTTTCCCCCTTCAAATAGGACTTTGTCACCCACAAATACCTCTTTTATCCCCAAAATAGGACAGTTTCTTCCAGAAAGGCCACATTTCTCCCAAATATATCACATCTTCTCCAAGAAATACCAGCTTTCCCCCTTCAAATAGGACCTTTTCACCCTCAAATACATCTTTTATCCCCAAAAGAGGACAGATTCTCCCAGAAATGCCACATTTCTCCCAAACATATCACATCTTCTCATAGAATTACCAGCTTTCTCCCTTCAAATAGGACCTTTTCACCCACAAATACGTCTTTTATCCCCAAAAGAGGACAGTTTCCTCCAGAAAGGCCACATTTCTCCCAAATAGATCACATCTTCTCCAAGAAATACCAGGTTTCCCCCTTCAAATAGGAACTTTTCTCCCACAAATACCTCTTCTATCCCCAAAAGACGACAGTTTCTTCCTGAAATGGCACATTTCTCCCAAATATATCACATCTTCTCCAAGAAATGCCAGGATTCCTCCTGAAATAGGACCTTCTCTACCAAAACTACCAGCCTTCTCCACCCAAATTGGACATTTTCTTCCAGAAAGGCCAGATTTCTCCCAAATATATCACATCTCCAAGAAATACCAGGATTCCTCCTGAAATAGGACCTTCTCACCCAAAACTACCAGCCTTCTCCCCCCAAATTGGACATTTTCTTCCAGAAAGGCCACAATTCTCCCAAATAGATCACCTCTTCTGCAAGAAATACCAGGTTTTCCCCTTCAAATAGGACCTTTTCACCCACAAATACCTGTTTTATCCCCAAAATAGGACAGTTTCTTCCAGAAATGCCCCATTTCTCCCAAATAAATCACATCTTCTCCAAGAAATACCACGTTTCCCCCTTCAAATAGGACCTTTTCACCCACAAATAGCTCTTTTATCCCCAAAAGACGACAGTTTCTGCCAGAAAGGCCACATTTCTCCCAAACATATCACATCTTCTCCAAGAAATACCCGGTTTCCCCCTTCAAATAGGACCTTTTCACCCACAAATACCTGTTTTATCCCCAAAATAGGACAGTTTCTTCCAGAAATGCCACATTTCTCCCAAGTGTAGAACATCTTCTCCAAGAAATACCACGTTACGCCCTTCAAATAGGACCTTTTCACCCACAAATAGCTCTTTGATCCCCAAAAGAGGACAGTTTCTTCCAGAAAGGCCACATTTCTCCCAAATATATCACATCTTCTCCAAGAAATACCAGGTTTCCCCCTTCAAATAGGACCTTTTCACCCACAAAAAATTCTTTTATCCCCAAAAGAGGACAGTTTCTTCCAGAAATGTCTGATTTCTCCCAAATATATCACATCTTCTCCAAGAAATACCAGCTTTCCCCCTTCAAATAGGACCTTTTCACCCACAAATACCTCTTTATCCCTCAAATAGGACAGTTTCTACCAGACATGCCACATTTCTCCCAAATATATCACATCTTCTCCAAGAAATACCTGCTTTCCCCCTTCAAATAGGACCTTTTCTACCACAATACCAGCCTTCTCCCCCCAAATAGGACAGTTTCTTCCAGAAATGCCACATTTCTCCCAAACATATCACATCTTCTCCAAGAAATTCCAGGTTTCCCCCTTCAAATAGGACCTTTTCACCCAAAAATACCTGTTTTATCCCCAAAAGAGGACAGTTTCTTCCAGAAATGCCACATTTCTCCCAAATATATCACATCTTCTCCAAGAAATACCAGCTTTCCCCCTTCAAATAGGACCTTTTCACCCACTAATAGCAGGCTTCTCCCCCAAATAGGACAGTTTCTTCCAGAAATGCCATATTTCTCCCAAACATATCACATCTTCTCCAAGAAATACCAGGTTTCCCCCTTCAAATAGGACCTTTTCACCCACAAATACCTCTTTTATCCCCAAAAGAGGACAGTTTCTTCCAGACATGCCACATTTCTCCCAAATATATCACATCTCCTCCAAGAAATAACAGGTTTCCCCCTTCAAATACAACGTTTTCACCCACAAATACCTGTTTTATCCCCAAAATAGGACAGTTTCTTCCAGAAATGCCACATTTCTCCCAAATAGATCACATCTTCTCCAAGAAATACCAGCTTTCCCCCTTCAAATAGGACCTTTTCACCCACAAATACCTCTTTTATCCCCAAAAGAGGACAGTTTCTTCCAGACATGCCACATTTCTCCCAAATATATCACATCTTCTCCAAGAAATACCAGGGTTCCCCCTTCAAATAGGACCTTTTCACCCACAAATACCTCTTTTATCCCCAAAAGAGGACAGTTTCTTCCAGAAATGCCTGATTTCTCCCAAACATATCACATCTTCTCCAAGAAATACCAGGTTTCCCCCTTCAAATAGGACCTTTTCACCCACAAATACCTGTTTTATCCCCAAAAGAGGACAGTTTCTTCCAGAAATGCCTGATTTCTCCCAAATATATCACATCTTCTCCAAGAAATACCAGGTTTCCCCCTTCAAATAGGACCTTCTCACCCACAAATACCTCTTTTATCCCTCAAATAGAACAGTTTCTTCCAGACACGCCACATTTCTCCCAAATATATCACATCTTCTCCAAGAAATACCAGGATTCCTCCTGAAAGAGGACCTTTTCTCCCTCAAATACCACCCTTCTCCCCCCAAATAGGACAGTTTCTTCCTGACATGCCAGATTTCTCCCAAATATATCACATCTTCTCCAAGAAATACCAGGTTTCCCCCTTCAAATAGGACCTTATCACCCACAAATACCACTTTTATCCCCAAAAGAGGACAGTTTCTGCCAGAAAGGCCACATTTCTCCCAAACATATCACATCTTCTCCAAGAAATACCACGTTTCCCCCTTCAAATAGGAAATTTTAACACACAAAAAATTCTTTTATCCCCAAAATTAGACAGTTTCTTCCAGAAATGCCTGATTTCTCCCAAATATATCACATCTTCTCCAAGAAATACCAGGTTTCCCCCTTCAAATAGGACCTTTTCACCCACAAATACCTGTTTTATCCCCAAAAGAGGACAGTTTCTTCCAGAAATGCCACATTTCTCCCAAATATATCACATCTTCTCCAAGAAATACCACGTTTCCCCCTTCAAATAGGACCTTTTCACCCACAAATACCTGTTTTATCCCCAAAATTGGACAGTTTCTTCCAGAAATGCCATATTTCTCCCAAACATATCACATCTTCTCCAAGAAATACCAGTGTTCCCCCTTCAAATAGGACCTTTTCACCCACAAATACCTCTTTTATCCCCAAAAGAGGACAGTTTCTTCCAGAAATGCCACATTTCTCCCAAACATATCACATCTCCTCCAAGAAATACCAGGATTCCTCCTGAAATAGGAACTTTTCTCCCACAAATACCACCCTTCTCCCCCCAAATAGGACATTATCTTCCAGACATGCCACATTTCTCCCAAATATATCACATCTTCTCCAGGAAATACCAGGTTTCCCCCTTCAAATAGGACCTTTTCACCCACAAATATCTGTTCTATCCCCATAAGAGGACAGTTTCTTCCAGAAATGCCACATTTCTCCCAAACATATCACATCTTCTCCAAGAAATACCAGCTTTCCCCCTTCAAATAGGACCTTCTCACCCACAAATACCTCTTTTATCCCCAAAAGAGGACAGTTTTTCCAGACATGCCACATTTCTCCCAAATATATCACATCTTCTCCAAGAAATACCAGGGTTCCCCCCTCAAATAGCAACTTTTCACCCACAAATACCTGTTTTATCCCCAAAAGAGGACAGTTTCTTCCAGAAATGGCACATTTCTCCCAAACATATCACATCTCCTCCAAGAAATACCAGGATTCCTCCTGAAATAGGAACTTTTCTCCCACAAATACCACCCTTCTCCCCCCAAATAGGACAGTTTCTTCCAGACATGCCACATTTCTCCCAAATATATCACATCTTCTCCAAGAAATACCAGGTTTTCCCCTGGAAATAGGAACTTTTCACCCACAAATACCTGTTCTATCCCCATAAGAGGACAGTTTCTTCCAGAAATGCCACATTTCTCCCAAATATATCACATCTTCTCCAAGAAATACCACGTTTCCCCCTTGAAATAGGACCTTTTCCCCAAAAAAACCTCTTTTATCCCCAAAAGAGGACTGTTTCTTCCAGGAATGCCAGATTTCTCCCAAATATATCACATCTTCTCCAAGAAATACCACGTTTCCCCCTTCAAATAGGACCTTGTCACCCACAAATACCTCTTTTATCCCCAAAATAGGACAGTTTCTTCCAGAAAGGCCACATTTCTCCCAAATAGATCACATCTTCTCCAAGAAATACCAGCTTTCCCACTTCAAATAGGAACTTTTCACCCTCAAATACATCTTTTATCCCCAAAAGAGGACAGATTCTCCCAGAAATGCCACATTTCTCCCAAACATATCACATCTTCTCATAGAATTACCAGCTTTCTCCCTTCAAATAGGACCTTTTCACCCACAAATACGTCTTTTATCCCCAAAATAGGACAGTTTCCTCCAGAAAGGCCACATTTCTCCCAAATAGATCACATCTTCTCCAAGAAATGCCAGGTTTCCCCCTTCAAATAGGAACTTTTCTCCCACAAATACCTCTTTTATCCCCAAAAGACGACAGTTTCTTCCAGACATGCCACATTTCTCCCAAATATATCACATCTTCTCCAAGAAATGCCAGGATTCCTCCTGAAATAGGACCTTCTCTACCAAAACTACCAGCCTTCTCCCCCCAAATTGGACATTTTCTTCCAGAAATGCCACATTTCTCCCAAATATATCACATCTTCTCCAAGAAATACCAGGATTCCTCCTGAAATAGGACCTTCTCACCCAAGACTACCAGCCTTCTCCCCCCAAATTGGACATTTTCTTCCAGAAAGGCCACAATTCTCCCAAATAGATCACCTCTTCTCCAAGAAATACCAGGTTTTCCCCTTCAAATAGGACCTTTTCACCCACAAATACCTGTTTTATCCCCAAAATAGGACAGTTTCTTCCAGAAATGCCACATTTCTCCCAAATAAATCACATCTTCTCCAAGAAATACCACGTTTTCCCCTTCAAATAGGACCTTTTCACCCAGAAATAGCTCTTTTATCCCCAAAAGACGACAGTTTCTTCCAGAAAGGCCACATTTCTCCCAAACATATCACATCTTCTCCAAGAAATACCCGGTTTCCCCCTTCAAATAGGACCTTTTCACCCACAAATACCTGTTTTATCCCCAAAATAGGACAGTTTCTTCCAGAAATGCCACATTTCTCCCAAGTGTAGAACATCTTCTCCAAGAAATACC
>JASCYN010000150.1:3710212-3753492 GCA_030408155.1 Lophura swinhoii
ACAGGTATTTGTGGGTGAAAAGGTCCTATTTCCAGGCGTAAACCTGTTATTTCCTAGAGAAGATGTGATCTATTTGGGAGAAATGTGGCATGTCAGGAAGAAACTGTGCTCTTTTGGGGATAAAAGAGGTATTTCTGGGTGAAAAGGTCCTATTTCCAGGCGAAAACCTGGTATTTCTTGGAGGAGATGTGATATATTTGGGAGAAATATGGCATGTCTGGAAGAAACTGTCCTATTTTGGGGATCAAACAGGTATTTGTGGGAGAAAAGTTCCAATTTGAAGGGGGAAACCTGGTATTTCTTGGAGAAGATGTGAAATATTTGGGAGAAATGTGGCATTTCTGGAAGAAAATGTCCAATTTGAGGGATAAAAGAGGTATTTGTGGGTGAAAAGGTCCTATTTCCAGGGGGAAACGTTGTATTTCTTGGAGAAGATGTGGTATATTAGGGAGAAATGTGGCATTTCTGGAAGAAACTGTCCTATTTTGGTGATAAAAGAGGTATTTGTGGGTGAAAAGGTCCTATTTGAAGGGGGAACCCTGGTATTTCTTGGAGAAGATGTGATATACTTGGAAAAATGTGGCATTTCTGGAAGAAACTATCCTATTTTGTGGATGAAACAGGTATTTGTGGGAGAAAAGGTCCTATTTCAAGGGGGAAACGTGATATTTCTTGGAGAAGATGTGATCTATTTGGGAGAAATATGGCCTTTCTGGAAGAAACTGTCCTATTTTGGGGATAAAAGAGGTATTTGTGGGTGATAAGGTCCTATTTGAAGGGGGAAAACCTGGCATTTCTAGGAGGAGATCTTATCTATTTGGGCGAAATGTGGCATTTCTTGAAGAAACTGTGCTCCTTTGGGGATAAAAGAGGTATTTGTGGGTGAAAAGGTCCTATTTGAAGGGGTAACCTGGTATTTCTTGGAGAAGATGAGATCTATTTGGGAGAAATGTGGCCTTTCTGGAAGAAACTGTCCTGTTTTGGGGATAAAAGAGGTATTTGTGGGTGATAAGGTCCTACTTGAAGGGGGAAACCTGGTATTTCTTGGAGAAGATGTGATCTATTTGGGAGAAATGTGGCCTTTCTGATAGAAACCGAGCTCTTTTGGGGTAAAAGAGGTATGTGTGGGTGAAAAGGTCCTATTTGAAGGGGGAAAGCTGGTATTTCTTGGAGAAGATGTGATCTATTTGGGAGAAATGTGGCATTTCTGGAAGAAACTGTCGTATTTTGGGGATAAAAGAGGTATTTGTGGGTGAAAAGGTCCTATTTCTAGGGGGAAAGCTGTTATTTCTTGCAGGAGATGTGATATATTTGGGAGAAATCTGGCATTTCTGGAAGAAAATGTCCAATTTGAGGGATAAAAGAGGTATTTGTGGGTGAAAAGTTCCTATTTCCAGGGGTAAACCAGTTATTTCTTAGAGTAGATGTGATATATTTGGGAGAAATCTGGCATGTCTGGAAGAATCTGTCCTCTTTTGGGGATAAAAGAGGTATTTGTGGGTGAAAAGTTCCTATTTGAAGGGGGAAAGGTGGTATTTCTTGGAGAAGATGTGATATATTTGGGAGAAATCTGGCCTTTCTGGAAGAAACTGTCCTGTTTTGGGGATAAAACAGGTATCTGTGGGAAATAAAGTCCTATTTGAAGGGGGAAAGCTGGCATTTCTTGGTGAAGATGTGATATATTTGGGTGAAATGTGGCATTTCTGGAAGAAGCTTTCCTATTTTGGAGATAAAAGAGGAATTTGTGGGTGAAAAGGTCCTATTTGAAGGGGGAAAGCTGGTATTTCTTGGAGAAGATGTGATACATTTGGGAGAAATGTGGCATTTCTGGAAGGAACTGTCCTCTTTTGGGGGATAAAACAGGTATTTGTGGGTGAAAAGGTCCTATTTGAAGGGGAAAACCTGGTATTTCTTGCAGGAGATGTGATATATTTGGGAGAAATGTGGCAATTCTGGAAGAAACTGTGCTCTTTTGGGGATAAAACAGGTATTTGTTGGGGAAAAGGTCCTATTTCCAGGGGGAAAGTAAAGCTGGTATTTCTTGAAGAAGATGTGATATATTTGGGAGAAATGTGGCATTTCTGGAAGAAACTGTCCTCTTTTGGGGATAAAAGTGGTATTTGTGGGTGAAAAGGTCCTATTTCAGGAGGAATCCTGGTATTTCTTGGAGAAGATGTGATATATTTGGGAGAAATGTGGCATGTCTGGAAGAAACTGTCCTCTTTTGGGGATAAAAGAGGTATTTGTGGGTGAAAAGGTCCTATTTGAAGGGGGAAACCTGGTATTTCTTGGAGAAGATGTGATATATTTGGGAGAAATGTGGCATTTCTGGAAGAAACTGTCCTATTTTGGGGATAAAAGTGGTATTTGTGGGTGAGAAGGTCCTTTTTGAAGGAGGAAAGCTGGTATTTCTTGGTGAAGATGTGATATATTTGGGAGAAATGTGGCATTTCTGGAAGAAACTGTCCTATTTTGGGGATAAAAGAGGTATTTGTGGGTGATAAGGTCCTATTTCCAGGGGAAACCTGGTATTTCTTGGAGAAGATGTGATATATTTGGGAGAAATGTGGCATTTCTGGAAGGAACTGTCGTCTTTTGGGGATAAAAGAGGTATTTGTGGGTGAAAAGGTCCTATTTCAAGGGGGAAACCTGGTATTTCTTGGAGAAGATGTGATATATTTGGGAGAAATCTGGCATGTCTGGAACAAACTGTCCTATTTTGGGGATAAAACAGGTATGTGTGGGAGAAAAGGTCCTATTTCAAGGGGGAAAGCTGGTATTTCTTGGAGAAGATGTGATCTATTTGGGAGAAATGTGGCATTTCTGGCAGAAACTGTCCTATTTTGGGGATAAAAGAGGTATTTGTGGGTGAAAAGGTCCTATTTGAAGGGGGAAACGTGGTATTTCTTGGAGAAGATGTGATCTATTTGGGAGAAATGTGGCATGTCTGGAAGAAACTGTCCTATTTTGGGGATAAAAGAGGTATTTGTGGGTGAAAAGGTCGTATTTGAAGGGGGAATCCTGGTATTTCTTGGAGAAGATGTGATTTATTTGGGAGAAATGTGGCGTGTCTGGAAGAAACTGTCCTATTTGAGGGATAAAAGAGGTATTTGTGGGTGAAAAGGTCGTATTTGAAGGGGGAAACCTGGTATTTCTTGGAGAAGATGTGATATATTTGGGAGAAATGTGGCATTTCTGAATGAAACTGTCCACTTTTGGGGATAAAAGAATTTTTTGTGGGTGAAAAGGTCCTATTTGAAGGGGGAACCCTGGTATTTCTTGGAGAAGATGTGATCTATTTGGGAGAAATGTGGCCTTTCTGGAAGAAACTGGCCTCTTTTGGGGATAAAAGAGGTATTTGTGGGTGAAAAGGTCCTATTTGAAGGGGGAAACCTGGCATTTCTTGGAGAAGATGTGATCTATTTGGGAGAAATGTGGCGTGTCTGGAAGGAAATGTACAATTTGGGGGGAGAAGGCTGGTAGTTTTCGGTGAGAAGGTCCTATTTCAGGAGGAATAATGGTATTTCTTGGAGAAGATGTGGTGTATTTGGGAGAAATGTGGCATTTCTGGAAGAAACTGTCCTCTTTTGGGGATAAAAGAGGTTTTTTTGGGGAAAAGGTCCTATTTCAAGGGGGAAACGTGGTATTTCTTGGAGAAGATGTGATATGTTTGGGAGAAATGTGGCATTTCTGGAAGAAACTGTCCTCTTATGGGGATAGAACAGGTATTTGTGGGAGAAAAGGTCCTATTTGAAGGGGGAAAACCTGGTATTTCTTGGAGAAGATGTGATATATTTGGGAGAAATGTGGCATGTCTGGAAGAAAATGTCCTATTTGGGGGGAGAAGGGTGGTATTTGTGGGAGAAATGTTCCTATTTCAAGACGAATCCTGGTATTTCTTGGAGGAGATGTGATATGTTTGGGAGAAATGTGCCATTTCTGGAAGAAACTGTCCTCTTTTGGGGATAAAAGAGGTATTTGTGGGTGAAAAGGTCCTATTTGAAGAGGGAAACCTGGTATTTCTTGGAGAAGATGTGATATGTTTGGGAGAAATATGGCATTTCTGGAAGAAACTGTCCTCTTTTGGGGATAAAACAGGTATTTGTGGGTGAAAAGGTCGTATTTGAAGGGGGAAACAATGGTATTTCTTGGAGAAGATGTGATATATTTGGGAGAAATGTGGCATGTCTGGAAGAAAATGTCCTATTTGGGGGGAGAAGGGTGGTATTTGTGGGAGAAAAGTTCCTATTTCAGGAGGAATCCTGGTATTTCTTGGAGGAGACGTGATATGTTTGGGAGAAATGTGCCATTTCTGGAAGAAACTGTCCTCTTTTGGGGATAAAAGAGGTATTTGTGGGTGAAAAGGTCCTATTTGAAGGGGGAAACCTGGTATTTCTTGGAGAAGATGTGATATGTTTGGGAGAAATGTGGCATGTCTGGAAGAAACTGTCCTCTTTTGGGGATAAAAGAGGTATTTGTGGGTGAAAAGGTCCTATTTGAAGGGGGAAAGCTGGTATTTCTTGGAGAAGATGTGATATGTTTGGGAGAAATGTGGCATTTCTGGAAGAAACTGTCCTATTTGGGGGAGAAGGCTGGTATTTGTGGTAGAAAAGGTCCTCTTTCAGGAGAAATCCTGGTATTTCTTGGAGAAGATGTGATATATTTGGGAGAAATGTGGCATTTCTGGAAGAAACTGTCCTCTTTTGGGGATAAAAGAGGTATTTGTGGGTGAAAAGGTCCTATTTGAAGGGGGAAACCTGGTATTTCTTGGAGAAGATGTGGTATATTTGGGAGAAATGTGGCATTTCTGGAAGAAACTGTCCTATTTTGGGGATAAAAGAATTTTTTGTGGGTGAAAAGGTCTTATTTGAAGGGGGAAACCTGGTATTTCTTGGAGAAGATGTGATATGTTTGGGAGAAATGTGGCCTTTCTGGCAGAGACTGTCCTCTTTTGGGGATAAAAGAGGTATTTGTGGGTGAAAAGGTCCTATTTGAAGGGGGAAACCTGGCATTTCTTGGAGAAGATGTGATCTATTTGGGAGAAATCAGGCATTTCTGGAAGAAAGTGTCCTGTTTTGGGGATAAAACAGGTATTGGTGGGTGAAAAGGTCCTATTTGAAGGGGGAAACCTGGTATTTCTTGGAGAAGATGTGATATATTTGGGGGAAATGTGGCATGTCTGGAAGAAACTGTCCTCTTTTGGGGAGAAAAGAATTTTTTGTGGGTGAAAAGGTCCTATTTGAAGGGGGAAAGCTGGTATTTCTTGGAGAAGATGTGATATCTTTGGGAGAAATCTGGCATTCCTGGAAGAAACTGTCCTCTTTTGGGGATAAAAGAGGTTTTTTTGGGGAAAAGGTCCTATTTGAAGGGGGAAAGCTGGTATTTCTTGGAGAAGATGTGATATGTTTGGGAGAAATCTGGCATTTCTGGAAGAAACTGTCCTCTTATGGTGATAGAACTGGTATTTGTGGGTGAAAAGTTCCTATTTGAAGGGGGAAACGTGGTATTTCTTGGAGAAGATGTGATATATTTAGAGAAACCAGGCATTTATGGAAGAAACTGTCCTCTTTTGGGGATATAACAGGTATTTGTGGGTGAAAAGGTCCTATTTCAGGAGCAATCCTGGTATTTCTTGGAGAAGATGTGATATATTTGGGAGAAATGTGGCATGTCCGGAAGAAACTGTCCTCTTTTGGGGATAAAAGAGGTATTTGTGGGTGAAAAGGTCCTATTTGAAGGGGGAAAGCTGGTATTTCTTGGAGAAGATGTGGTATATTTTGGAGAAATGTGGCATTTCTGGAAGAAACTGTCCTATTATGGGGATAAAAGAGGTATTTGTGGGTGAAAAGGTCCTATTTGAAGGGGGAAAGCTGGTATTTCTTGGAGAAGATGTGATATATTTTGGAGAAATGTGGCATTTCTGGAAGAAACTGTCCTATTTTGGGGATAAAAGAGGTATTTGTGGGTGATAAGGTCCTATTTCCAGGGGGAAACGTGGTATTTCTTGGAGAAGATGTGATATATTTGGGAGAAATGTGGCATTTCTGGAAGGAACTGTCCTCTTTTGGGGATAAAAGAGGTATTAGTGGTAGAAAAGGTCCTATTTGAAGGGGGAAACCTGGTATTTCTTGGAGAAGATGTGATATATTTGGGAGAAATCTGGCATGTTTGGAACAAACTGTTCTATTTTGGGGATAAAACAGGTACTTGTGGGTAAAAAGGTCCTATTTGAAGGGGGAAAGTAAAGCTGGTATTTCTTGGAGAAGAATTGATATATTTGGGAGAAATGTGGCATTTCTGGAAGAAACTGTCCTATTTTGGGGATAAAAGAGGTAATTGTGGGAGAAAAGGTCCTATTTGAAGGGGGAAACCTGGTATTTCTTGGAGAAGATGTGGTATATTTGGGAGAAATGTGGCATTTCTGGAAGAAACTGTCCTATTTTGGGGATAAAAGAATTTTTTGTGGGTGAAAAGGTCTTATTTGAAGGGGGAAACCTGGTATTTCTTGGAGAAGATGTGATATGTTTGGGAGAAATGTGGCCTTTCTGGCAGAGACTGTCCTCTTTTGGGGATAAAAGAGGTATTTGTGGGTGAAAAGGTCCTATTTGAAGGGGGAAACCTGGCATTTCTTGGAGAAGATGTGATCTATTTGGGAGAAATCAGGCATTTCTGGAAGAAAGTGTCCTGTTTTGGGGATAAAACAGGTATTGGTGGGTGAAAAGGTCCTATTTGAAGGGGGAAACCTGGTATTTCTTGGAGAAGATGTGATATATTTGGGGGAAATGTGGCATGTCTGGAAGAAACTGTCCTCTTTTGGGGAGAAAAGAATTTTTTGTGGGTGAAAAGGTCCTATTTGAAGGGGGAAAGCTGGTATTTCTTGGAGAAGATGTGATATCTTTGGGAGAAATCTGGCATTCCTGGAAGAAACTGTCCTCTTTTGGGGATAAAAGAGGTTTTTTTGGGGAAAAGGTCCTATTTGAAGGGGAAAGCTGGTATTTCTTGGAGAAGATGTGATATGTTTGGGAGAAATCTGGCATTTCTGGAAGAAACTGTCCTCTTATGGTGATAGAACTGGTATTTGTGGGTGAAAAGTTCCTATTTGAAGGGGGAAACGTGGTATTTCTTGGAGAAGATGTGATATGTTTGGGAGAAATGTGGCATGTCTGGAAGAAACTGTCCTCTTTTGGGGATAAAAGAGGTATTTGTGGGTGAAAAGGTCCTATTTGAAGGGGGAAAGCTGGTATTTCTTGGAGAAGATGTGATATGTTTGGGAGAAATGTGGCATTTCTGGAAGAAACTGTCCTATTTGGGGGGAGAAGGCTGGTATTTGTGGTAGAAAAGGTCCTCTTTCAGGAGAAATCCTGGTATTTCTTGGAGAAGATGTGATCTATTTGGGAGAAATGTGGCATTTCTGGAAGAAACTGTCCTCTTTTGGGGATAAAAGAGGTATTTGTGGGTGAAAAGGTCCTATTTGAAGGGGGAAACCTGGTATTTCTTGGAGAAGATGTGGTATATTTGGGAGAAATGTGGCATTTCTGGAAGAAACTGTCCTATTTTGGGGATAAAAGAATTTTTTGTGGGTGAAAAGGTCTTATTTGAAGGGGGAAACCTGGTATTTCTTGGAGAAGATGTGATATGTTTGGGAGAAATGTGGCCTTTCTGGCAGAGACTGTCCTCTTTTGGGGATAAAAGAGGTATTTGTGGGTGAAAAGGTCCTATTTGAAGGGGGAAACCTGGCATTTCTTGGAGAAGATGTGATCTATTTGGGAGAAATCAGGCATTTCTGGAAGAAAGTGTCCTGTTTTGGGGATAAAACAGGTATTGGTGGGTGAAAAGGTCCTATTTGAAGGGGGAAACCTGGTATTTCTTGGAGAAGATGTGATATATTTGGGGGAAATGTGGCATGTCTGGAAGAAACTGTCCTCTTTTGGGGAGAAAAGAATTTTTTGTGGGTGAAAAGGTCCTATTTGAAGGGGGAAAGCTGGTATTTCTTGGAGAAGATGTGATATCTTTGGGAGAAATCTGGCATTCCTGGAAGAAACTGTCCTCTTTTGGGGATAAAAGAGGTTTTTTTGGGGAAAAGGTCCTATTTGAAGGGGGAAAGCTGGTATTTCTTGGAGAAGATGTGATATGTTTGGGAGAAATCTGGCATTTCTGGAAGAAACTGTCCTCTTATGGTGATAGAACTGGTATTTGTGGGTGAAAAGTTCCTATTTGAAGGGGGAAACGTGGTATTTCTTGGAGAAGATGTGATATATTTAGAGAAACCAGGCATTTATGGAAGAAACTGTCCTCTTTTGGGGATATAACAGGTATTTGTGGGTGAAAAGGTCCTATTTCAGGAGCAATCCTGGTATTTCTTGGAGAAGATGTGATATATTTGGGAGAAATGTGGCATGTCCGGAAGAAACTGTCCTCTTTTGGGGATAAAAGAGGTATTTGTGGGTGAAAAGGTCCTATTTGAAGGGGGAAAGCTGGTATTTCTTGGAGAAAATGTGATATATTTTGGAGAAATGTGGCATTTCTGGAAGAAACTGTCCTATTTTGGGGATAAAAGAGGTATTTGTGGGTGATAAGGTCCTATTTCCAGGGGGAAACGTGGTATTTCTTGGAGAAGATGTGATATATTTGGGAGAAATGTGGCATTTCTGGAAGGAACTGTCCTCTTTTGGGGATAAAAGAGGTATTAGTGGTAGAAAAGGTCCTATTTGAAGGGGGAAACCTGGTATTTCTTGGAGAAGATGTGATATATTTGGGAGAAATCTGGCATGTTTGGAACAAACTGTTCTATTTTGGGGATAAAACAGGTACTTGTGGGTGAAAAGGTCCTATTTGAAGGGGGAAAGTAAAGCTGGTATTTCTTGGAGAAGAATTGATATATTTGGGAGAAATGTGGCATTTCTGGAAGAAACTGTCCTATTTTGGGGATAAAAGAGGTAATTGTGGGAGAAAAGGTCCTATTTGAAGGGGGAAACCTGGTATTTCTTGGAGAAGATGTGGTATATTTGGGAGAAATGTGGCATTTCTGGAAGAAACTGTCCTATTTTGGGGATAAAAGAATTTTTTGTGGGTGAAAAGGTCTTATTTGAAGGGGGAAACCTGGTATTTCTTGGAGAAGATGTGATATGTTTGGGAGAAATGTGGCCTTTCTGGCAGAGACTGTCCTCTTTTGGGGATAAAAGAGGTATTTGTGGGTGAAAAGGTCCTATTTGAAGGGGGAAACCTGGCATTTCTTGGAGAAGATGTGATCTATTTGGGAGAAATCAGGCATTTCTGGAAGAAAGTGTCCTGTTTTGGGGATAAAACAGGTATTGGTGGGTGAAAAGGTCCTATTTGAAGGGGGAAACCTGGTATTTCTTGGAGAAGATGTGATATATTTGGGGGAAATGTGGCATGTCTGGAAGAAACTGTCCTCTTTTGGGGAGAAAAGAATTTTTTGTGGGTGAAAAGGTCCTATTTGAAGGGGGAAAGCTGGTATTTCTTGGAGAAGATGTGATATCTTTGGGAGAAATCTGGCATTCCTGGAAGAAACTGTCCTCTTTTGGGGATAAAAGAGGTTTTTTTGGGGAAAAGGTCCTATTTGAAGGGGGAAAGCTGGTATTTCTTGGAGAAGATGTGATATGTTTGGGAGAAATCTGGCATTTCTGGAAGAAACTGTCCTCTTATGGTGATAGAACTGGTATTTGTGGGTGAAAAGTTCCTATTTGAAGGGGGAAACGTGGTATTTCTTGGAGAAGATGTGATATATTTAGAGAAACCAGGCATTTATGGAAGAAACTGTCCTCTTTTGGGGATATAACAGGTATTTGTGGGTGAAAAGGTCCTATTTCAGGAGCAATCCTGGTATTTCTTGGAGAAGATGTGATATATTTGGGAGAAATGTGGCATGTCCGGAAGAAACTGTCCTCTTTTGGGGATAAAAGAGGTATTTGTGGGTGAAAAGGTCCTATTTGAAGGGGGAAAGCTGGTATTTCTTGGAGAAGATGTGGTATATTTTGGAGAAATGTGGCATTTCTGGAAGAAACTGTCCTATTATGGGGATAAAAGAGGTATTTGTGGGTGAAAAGGTCCTATTTGAAGGGGGAAAGCTGGTATTTCTTGGAGAAGATGTGATATATTTTGGAGAAATGTGGCATTTCTGGAAGAAACTGTCCTATTTTGGGGATAAAAGAGGTATTTGTGGGTGATAAGGTCCTATTTCCAGGGGGAAACGTGGTATTTCTTGGAGAAGATGTGATATATTTGGGAGAAATGTGGCATTTCTGGAAGGAACTGTCCTCTTTTGGGGATAAAAGAGGTATTAGTGGTAGAAAAGGTCCTATTTGAAGGGGGAAACCTGGTATTTCTTGGAGAAGATGTGATATATTTGGGAGAAATCTGGCATGTTTGGAACAAACTGTTCTATTTTGGGGATAAAAGAGGTACTTGTGGGTGAAAAGGTCCTATTTGAAGGGGGAAAGTAAAGCTGGTATTTCTTGGAGAAGAATTGATATATTTGGGAGAAATGTGGCATTTCTGGAAGAAACTGTCCTATTTTGGGGATAAAAGAGGTAATTGTGGGAGAAAAGGTCCTATTTGAAGGGGGAAACCTGGTATTTCTTGGAGAAGATGTGATCTATTTGGGAGAAATGTGGCATTTCTGAAGAAACTGTCCTATTTTGGGGATAAAAGAGGTATTTGTGGGTGAAAAGGTCCTATTTGAAGGGGGAAACGTGGTATTTCTTGGAGAAGATGTGATCTATTTGGGAGAAATGTGGCATTTCTGGAAGAAACCGAGCTCTTTTGGGGTAAAAGAGGTATTTGTGGGTGAAAAGGTCCTATTTGAAGGGGGAAAGCTGGTATTTCTTAGAGAAGATGTGATATATTTGGGAGAAATGTGGCATTTCTGGAAGAAACTGTCCTATTTTGGGGATAAAAGAGGTATCTGTGGGTGAAAAGGTCCTATTTGAAGGGGGAAACCTGGTATTTCTTGCTGGAGATGTGATATATTTGGGAGAAATCTGGCATTTCTGGAAGAAAATGTCCAATTTGAGGGATAAAAGAGGTATTTGTGGGTGAAAAGTTCCTATTTCCAGGGGTAAACCAGTTATTTCTTAGAGAAGATGTGATATATTTGGGAGAAATGTGGCATGTCTGGAAGAATCTGTCCTCTTTTGGGGATAAAAGAGGTATTTGTGGGTGATAAGGTCCTATTTCAGGAGGAAACCTGTTATTTCTTGGAGATGTGATATATTTGGGAGAAATGTGGCATTTCTGGAAGGAACTGTCCTCTTTTGGGGATGAAAGAGGTATTTGTGGGTGAAAAGGTCCTATTTCAAGGGGGAACCTGGTATTTCTTGGAGAAGATGTGATATATTTTGGAGAAATGTTGCATTTCTGAAGAAACTGTCCTATTTTGGGGATAAAAGAGGTATTTGTGGGAGAAAAGGTCCTATTTGAAGGGGGAAAGCAGGATGTTCTTGCAGGAGATGTGATATATTTGGGAGAAATGTGGCATGTCTGGAAGAAACTGTCCTCTTTTGGGGATAAATGAGGTATATGTGGGTGAAAAGGTCCTATTTGAAGTGGGAAACGTGGTATTTCTTGGAGAAGATGTGATACATTTGGGAGAAATGTGGCCTTTCTGGCAGAAACTGTCCTCTTTTGGGGATAAAAGAGGTATTTGTGGGAGAAAAGTTCCTATTTGAAGGGGGAAAGCTGGTATTTCTGGGGCCTTTCTGGAAGAAACTGTCGTCTTTTGGGGATCAAAGAGGTATTTGTGGGTGAAAAGGTCCTATTTGAAGGGGGAAAGCTGGTATTTCTTGGAGAAGATGTGATATGTTTGGGAGAAATGTGGCATTTCTGGAAGAAACTGTCCTATGTTAGGGATAAAAGAGGTATTTGTGGGTGAAAAGGTCCTATTTGAAGGGGGAAAGCTGGTATTTCTTGGAGAAGATGTGCTATATTTGGGAGAAATGTGGCATTCCTGGAAGAAACTGTCCTATTTTGGGGATAAAAGAGGTATTTGTGGGTGAAAAGGTCCTATTTGAAGGGGGAATCCTGGTATTTCTTGGAGAAGATGTGATATATTTGGGAGAAATGTGGCATTTCTGGGAGAAACTGTCCTATTTTGGGGATAAAAGAGGTATTTGTGGGTGAAAAGGCCCTATTTGAAGGGGGAACCTGGTATTTCTTGGAGAAGATGTGATCTATTTGGGAGAAATGTGGCATGTCTGGAAGAAACTGTCCTCTTTTGGGGATAAAAGAGGTATTTGTGGGTGAAAAGTTCCTATTTGAAGGGGGAAAGCTGGTATTTCTTGGAGAAGATGTGGTATATTTGGGAGAAATGTGGCATTTCTGGAATAAACTGTCCAATTTGTGGGATAAAACAGGTATTTGTGGGTGAAAAGGTCCTATTTGAAGGGGGAAAGCTGGTAGTTCTTGCAGGAGATGTGATATATTTGGGAGAAATGTGGCATTTCTGGAAGAAACTGTGCTCTTTTGGGGATAAAACAGGTATTAGTTGGGGAAAAGGTCCTATTTCCAGGGGGAAAGGAAAGCTGGTATTTCTTGGAGAAGATGTGATATATTTGGGAGAAATGTGGCATTTCTGGAAGAAACTGTCCTCTTTTGGGGATAAAAGAGGTATTTGTGGGTGAAAAGGTCCTATTTCAGGAGGAATCCTGGTATTTCTTGGAGAAGATGTGATATATTTGGGAGAAATGTGGCATGTCTGGAAGAAACTGTCCTATTTTGGGGATAAAAGAGGTATTTGTGGGTGAAAAGGTCCTATTTGAAGGGGGAAACCTGGTATTTCTTGGAGAAGATGTGGTATATTTGGGAGAAATGTGGCATTTCTGGAAGAAACTGTCCTCTTTTGGGGATAAAAGAGGTATTTGTGGGTGAAAAGGTCCTATTTGAAGGGGGAAACCTGGTATTTCTTGGAGAAGATGTGGTATATTTGGGAGAAATGTGGCATTTCTGGAAGAAACTGTCCTTTTTGGGGGATAAAAGTGGTATTTGTGGGTGAGAAGGTCCTTTTTGAAGGGGGAAAGCTGGTATTTCTTGGAGAAGATGTGATATATTTGGGAGAAATGTGGCATTTCTGGAAGAAACTGTCCTCTTTTGGGGATAAAACAGGTACTTGTGGGTGAAAAGGTCCTATTTGAAGGGGGAACCTGTTATTTCTTGGAGAAGATGTGATATATTTGGGAGAAATCTGGCATGTTTGGAACAAACTGTCCTATTTTGGGGATAAAACAGGTACTTGTGGGTGAAAAGTTCCTATTTGAAGGGGGAAAGTAAAGCTGGTATTTCTTGGAGAAGATGTGATATATTTGGGAGAAATGTGGCATTTCTGGAAGAAACTGTCCTATTTTGGGGATAAAAGAGGTATTTGTGGGTGAAAAGGTCCTATTTCAGGAGCAATCCTGGTATTTCTTGGAGATGATGTGATATATTTGGGAGAAATGTGGCATGTCCGGAAGAAACTATCCTATTTTGGGGATAACAGAGGTATTTGTGGGTGAAAAGGTCCTATTTGAAGGGGGAAAGCTGGTATTTCTTGGAGAAGATGTGGTATATTTTGGAGAAATGTGGCATTTCTGGAAGAAACTGTCCTCTTTTGGGGGATAAAAGTGGTATTTGTGGGTGAGAAGGTCCTATTTGAAGGAGGAATCCTTGTATTTCTTGGAGAAGATGTGATATATTTTGGAGAAATGTGGCATTTCTGGAAGAAACTGTCCTATTTTGGGGTTAAAGCAGGTATTTGTGGGAGAAAAGGTCCTATTTCCAGGGGGAACCCTGGTATTTCTTGGAGAAGATGTGATATATTTGGGAGAAATGTGGCATTTCTGGAAGAAACTGTCCTATTTTGGGGATAAAAGAGGTATTTGTGGGTGAAAAGGTCCTATTTGAAGGGGGAAAGGAAAGCTGGTATTTCTTGGAGAAGGTGTGATATATTTGGGAGAAATGTGGCATTTCTGGAAGAAACTGTCCTCTTTTGGGGATAAAAGAGGTATTTGTGGGTGAAAAGGTCCTATTTCAGGAGCAATCCTGGTATTTCTAGGAGAAGATGTGATATATTTTGGAGAAATCTGGCATGTCTGAACAAACTGTCCTATTTTGGGGATAAAACAGGTATTTGTCCAAGAAAAGGTCCTATTTGAAGGGGGAAACGTGGTATTTCTTGGAGAAGATGTGATCTATTTGGGAGAAATGTGGCATTTCTGGAAGAAACCGAGCTCTTTTGGGGTAAAAGAGGTATTTGTGGGTGAAAAGGTCCTATTTGAAGGGGGAAAGCTGGTATTTCTTGGAGAAGATGTGATATATTTGGGAGAAATGTGGCATTTCTGGAAGAAACCGTGCTCTTTTGGGGTAAAACAGGTATCTGTGGGTGAAAAGGTCCTATTTGAAGGGGGAATCCTGGTATTTCTTGGAGAAGATGTGATATATTTGGGAGAAATGTGGCCTTTCTGGAAGAAACTGTCCTCTTTTGGGGATACAAGAGGTATTTGTGGGTGAAAAGCTCCTATTTGAAGGGGGAAAGCAGGTATTTCTTGGAGAAGATGTGATCTATTTGGGAGAAATGTGGCATTTCTGGAAGGAACTGTCCTCTTTTGGGGATAAAAGAGGTATTTGTGGGTGAAAAGGTCCTATTTCAGGAGGAAACCTGTTATTTCTTGGAGATGTGATATATTTGGGAGAAATGTGGCATTTCTGGAAGGAACTGTGCTCTTTTGGGAATGAAAGAGGTATTTGTGGGTGAAAAGGTCCTATTTCAAGGGGGAACCTGGTATTTCTTGGAGAAGATGTGATATATTTGGGAGAAATCTCGCATGTCTGGAACAAACTGTCCTCTTTTGGGGATAAAACAGGTACTTGTGGGAGAAAAGGTCCTATTTGAAGGGGGAAAGCTGGATGTTCTTGCAGGAGATGTGATATATTTGGGAGAAATGTGGCATGTCTGGAAGAAACTGTCCTCTTTTGGGGATAAATGAGGTATATGTGAGTGAAAAGGTCCTATTTGAAGTGGGAAACGTGGTATTTCTTGGAGAAGATGTGATACATTTGGGAGAAATGTGGCCTTTCTGGCAGAAACTGTCCTCTTTTGGGGATAAAAGAGGTATTTGTTGGAGAAAAGTTCCTATTTGAAGGGGGAAAGCTGGTATTTCTGGGGCCTTTCTGGAAGAAACTGTCGTCTTTTGGGGATCAAAGTGGTATTTGTGAGTGAAAAGGTCCTATTTGAAGGGGGAAAGCTGGTATTTCTTGGAGAAGATGTGATATGTTTGGGAGAAATGTGGCATTTCTGGAAGAAACTGTCCTATTTTAGGGATAAAAGAGGTATTTGTGGGTGAAAAGGTCCTATTTGAAGGGGGAAAGCTGGTATTTCTTGGAGAAGATGTGCTATATTTGGGAGAAATGTGGCATGTCTGGAAGAAACTGTCCTATTATGGGGATAAAGGAGGTATTTGTGGGTGAAAAGGTCCTATTTGAAGGGGGAATCCTGGGATTTCTTGGAGAAGATGTGATATATTTGGTAGAAATGTGGCATTTCTGGAAGAAACTGTCGTCTTTTGGGGATAAAAGAGGTATTTGTGGGTGAAAAGGTCCTATTTGAAGGGGGAACCTGGTATTTCTTGGAGAAGATGTGATCTATTTGGGAGAAATGTGGCATTTCTGGAAGAAACTGTCCTCTTTTGGGGATAAAAGAGGTATTTGTGGGTGAAAAGGTCCTATTTGAAGGGGAAAACGTGGTATTTCTTGGAGAAGATGTGATTTATTTGGGAGAAATCTGGCATGTCTGGAAGAAACTGTCCTCTTTTGGGGATATAACAGGTATTTGTAGGTGAAAAGGTCCTATTTCAGGAGGAATCCTTGCATTTCTTGGAGAAGATGTGATATGTTTGGGAGAAATATGGCATTTCTGGAAGAAACTGTCCTATTTTGGGGTTAAAAGTGGTATTTGTGGGTGAAAAGTTCCTATTTGAAGGGGGAACCCTGGTATTTCTTGGAGAAGAAGTGATATATTTGGGAGAAATGTGGCATTTCTGGAAGAAACTGTCTTCTTTTGGGGATAAAAGAGGTATTAGTGGGTGAAAAGGTCCTATTTGAAGGGGGAAACCTGGCATTTCTTGGAGAAGCTGTGATATATTTGGGAGAAACCTGGCATTTATGGAAGAAACTGTCCTATTTTGGGGATAAAACAGGAATTAGTGGGTGAAAAGGTCCTATTTGAAGGGGGAAAGCTGGTATTTCTTGGAGAAGATGATATATATTTGGGAGAAATCTGGCATGTCTGGAAGAAACTGTCCTATTTTGGGGATAAAAGAGGTATTTGTGGGTGAAAAGGTCCTATTTGAAGGGGGAATCCTGGTATTTCTTGGAGAAGATGTGATATATTTGGGAGAAATGTGGCATTTCAGGAAGAAAGTGTCCTCTTTTGGGGATAAAAGAGGTATTTGTGGGTGAAAAGGTCCTCTTTGAAGGGGGAAAGCTGGATGTTCTTGCAGGAGATGTGATATATTTGGGAGAAATGTGGCATGTCTGGAAGAATCTGTCCTATTTTGGGTATAAAACAGGTATTTGTGGGAGAAAAGGTCCTATTTGAAGGGGGAAAGCTGATGTTCTTGCAGGAGATGTGATCTATTTGGGAGAAATGCGGCATGTCTGGAAGAAACTGTCCTGTTTTGGGGATAAAACAGGTATTTGTGGGTGAAAAGGTCCTATTTGAAGGGGGAAAGCTGGTATTTCTTGAAGAAGATATGATATGTTTGGGTGAAATGTGGCATTTCTGGAAGAAACTGTCCTATTTGGGAGGAGAAGGCTGGTATTTGTGGGAGAAAAGGTCCTATTTGAAGGGGGAAAGCAGGTATTTCTTGGAGAAGATGTGATATGTTTGGGAGAAATGTGGCATTTCTGGAAGAAAATGTCCTATTTTGGGGATCAAAGAGGTATTTGTGGGTGAAAAGTTCCTATTTGAAGGGGGAACCCTGGTATTTCTTGGAGAAGATGTGGTATATTTGGGAGAAATGTGGCATGTCCGGAGGAAACTGTCCTATTTTGGGGATAAAACAGGTATTTGTGGGTGAAAAGGTCCTATTTCCAGGCGTAAACCTGTTATTTCCTAGAGAAGATGTGATCTATTTGGGAGAAATGTGGCATGTCAGGAAGAAACTGTGCTCTTTTGGGGATAAAAGAGGTATTTCTGGGTGAAAAGGTCCTATTTCCAGGCGAAAACCTGGTATTTCTTGAAGGAGATGTGATATATTTGGGAGAAATATGGCATGTCTGGAAGAAACTGTCCTATTTTGGGGATCAAACAGGTATTTGTGGGAGAAAAGTTCCAATTTGAAGGGGGAAACCTGGTATTTCTTGGAGAAGATGTGAAATATTTGGGAGAAATGTGGCATTTCTGGAAGAAAATGTCCAATTTGAGGGATAGAAGAGGTATTTGTGGGTGAAAAGGTCCTATTTCCAGGGGGAAACGTTGTATTTCTTGGAGAAGATGTGGTATATTAGGGAGAAATGTGGCATTTCTGGAAGAAACTGTCCTATTTTGGTGATAAAAGAGGTATTTGTGGGTGAAAAGGTCCTATTTGAAGGGGGAACCCTGGTATTTCTTGGAGAAGATGTGATATACTTGGAAAAATGTGGCATTTCTGGAAGAAACTATCCTATTTTGTGGATGAAACAGGTATTTGTGGGAGAAAAGGTCCTATTTCAAGGGGGAAACGTGATATTTCTTGGAGAAGATGTGATCTATTTGGGAGAAATATGGCCTTTCTGGAAGAAACTGTCCTATTTTGGGGATAAAAGAGGTATTTGTGGGTGATAAGGTCCTATTTGAAGGGGGAAAACCTGGCATTTCTAGGAGGAGATCTTATCTATTTGGGCGAAATGTGGCATTTCTTGAAGAAACTGTGCTCCTTTGGGGATAAAAGAGGTATTTGTGGGTGAAAAGGTCCTATTTGAAGGGGTAACCTGGTATTTCTTGGAGAAGATGAGATCTATTTGGGAGAAATGTGGCCTTTCTGGAAGAAACTGTCCTGTTTTGGGGATAAAAGAGGTATTTGTGGGTGATAAGGTCCTACTTGAAGGGGGAAACCTGGTATTTCTTGGAGAAGATGTGATCTATTTGGGAGAAATGTGGCCTTTCTGATAGAAACCGAGCTCTTTTGGGGTAAAAGAGCTATGTGTGGGTGAAAAGGTCCTATTTGAAGGGGGAAAGCTGGTATTTCTTGGAGAAGATGTGATCTATTTGGGAGAAATGTGGCATTTCTGGAAGAAACTGTCGTATTTTGGGGATAAAAGAGGTATTTGTGGGTGAAAAGGTCCTATTTCTAGGGGGAAAGCTGGTATTTCTTGCAGGAGATGTGATATATTTGGGAGAAATCTGGCATTTCTGGAAGAAAATGTCCAATTTGAGGGATAAAAGAGGTATTTGTGGGTGAAAAGTTCCTATTTCCAGGGGTAAACCAGTTATTTCTTAGAGTAGATGTGATATATTTGGGAGAAATCTGGCATGTCTGGAAGAATCTGTCCTCTTTTGGGGATAAAAGAGGTATTTGTGGGTGAAAAGTTCCTATTTGAAGGGGGAAAGGTGGTATTTCTTGGAGAAGATGTGATATATTTGGGAGAAATCTGGCCTTTCTGGAAGAAACTGTCCTGTTTTGGGGATAAAACAGGTATCTGTGGGAAATAAAGTCCTATTTGAAGGGGGAAAGCTGGCATTTCTTGGTGAAGATGTGATATATTTGGGTGAAATGTGGCATTTCTGGAAGAAGCTTTCCTATTTTGGAGATAAAAGAGGAATTTGTGGGTGAAAAGGTCCTATTTGAAGGGGGAAAGCTGGTATTTCTTGGAGAAGATGTGATACATTTGGGAGAAATGTGGCATTTCTGGAAGGAACTGTCCTCTTTTGGGGGATAAAACAGGTATTTGTGGGTGAAAAGGTCCTATTTGAAGGGGAAAACCTGGTATTTCTTGCAGGAGATGTGATATATTTGGGAGAAATGTGGCAATTCTGGAAGAAACTGTGCTCTTTTGGGGATAAAACAGGTATTTGTTGGGGAAAAGGTCCTATTTCCAGGGGGAAAGTAAAGCTGGTATTTCTTGAAGAAGATGTGATATATTTGGGAGAAATGTGGCATTTCTGGAAGAAACTGTCCTCTTTTGGGGATAAAAGTGGTATTTGTGGGTGAAAAGGTCCTATTTCAGGAGGAATCCTGGTATTTCTTGGAGAAGATGTGATATATTTGGGAGAAATGTGGCATGTCTGGAAGAAACTGTCCTCTTTTGGGGATAAAAGAGGTATTTGTGGGTGAAAAGGTCCTATTTGAAGGGGGAAACCTGGTATTTCTTGGAGAAGATGTGGTATATTTGGGAGAAATGTGGCATTTCTGGAAGAAACTGTCCTATTTTGGGGATAAAAGTGGTATTTGTGGGTGAGAAGGTCCTTTTTGAAGGAGGAAAGCTGGTATTTCTTGGTGAAGATGTGATATATTTGGGAGAAATGTGGCATTTCTGGAAGAAACTGTCCTATTTTGGGGATAAAAGAGGTATTTGTGGGTGAAAAGGTCCTATTTGAAGGGGGAAACCTGGTATTTCTTGGAGAAGATGTGATATATTTGGGAGAAATGTGGCATTTCTGGAAGGAACTGTCGTCTTTTGGGGATAAAAGAGGTATTTGTGGGTGAAAAGGTCCTATTTCAAGGGGGAAACCTGGTATTTCTTGGAGAAGATGTGATATATTTGGGAGAAATCTGGCATGTCTGGAACAAACTGTCCTATTTTGGGGATAAAACAGGTATGTGTGGGAGAAAAGGTCCTATTTCAAGGGGGAAAGCTGGTATTTCTTGGAGAAGATGTGATCTATTTGGGAGAAATGTGGCATTTCTGGCAGAAACTGTCCTATTTTGGGGATAAAAGAGGTATTTGTGGGTGAAAAGTTCCTATTTGAAGGGGGAAACCTGGTATTTCTTGGAGAAGATGTGATATATTTGGGAGAAATGTGGCATTTCTGGAAGAAACTGTCCTCTTTTGGGGATAAAAGAGGTATTTGTGGGTGAAAAGGTCCTATTTGAAGGGGGAAAGCTGGTATTTCTTGGAGAAGATGTGATCTATTTGGGAGAAATGTGGCATTTCTGGAAGAAACTGTCCTCTTATTGGGATAGAACAGGTATTTGTGAGTGAAAAGGTCCTATTTGAAGGGGGAAACCTGGTATTTCTTGGAGAAGATGTGATATATTTGGGAGAAATGTGGCATTTCTGGAAGAAAATGTCCTATTTGAGGGATAATACAGGTATTAGTGGGAGAAAAGGTCCTATTTGAAGGGGGAAACCTGGTATTTCTTGGAGAAGATGTGGTATATTTGGGAGAAATGTGGCATTTCTGGAAGAAACTGTCCTCTTTTGGGGATGAAACAGGTATTTTTGGGTAAAAAGGTCCTATTTGAAGGGGGAAAGCCGGTATTTCTTGGAGAAGATGAGATATATTTGGGAGAAATGTGGCCTTTCTGGAAGAAAATGTCCAATTTGGGGGGAGAAGGCTGATAGTTTTGGGAGAGAAGGTCCTATTTAAGGAGGAATCCTGGCATTTCTTGGAGAAGATGTGATATGTTTGGGAGAAATGTGGCATTTCTGGAAGAAACTGTCCTCTTTTGGGGATAAAAGAGGTATTTCATGGAGAAAAGTTCCTAATTCAAGGGGGAAAGCTGGTTTTTCTTGGAGGAGTTGTGATATATTTGGGAGAAATGTGGTATTTCAGGAAGAAAATGTCCAATTTGAGGGATAAAAGAGGTATTTGTGGGAGAAAAGGTCCTATTTGAAGGCGGACCCCTAGTATTTCTTGGAGAAGATGTGATATATTTGGGAGAAATGTGGCATGTCTGGAAGAAACTGTCCTCTTTTGGGGATAAATGAGGTATATGTGGGTGAAAAGGTCCTATTTGAAGGGGGAAACGTGGTATTTCTTGGAGAAGATGTGATACATTTGGGAGAAATGTGGCCTTTCTGGCAGAAACTGTCCTCTTTTGGGGATAAAAGAGGTATTTGTTGGAGAAAAGTTCCTATTTGAAGGGGGAAAGCTGGTATTTCTGGGGCCTTTCTGGAAGAAACTGTCGTCTTTTGGGGATCAAAGTGGTATTTGTGAGTGAAAAGTTCCTATTTGAAGGGGGAAACCTGGTATTTCTTGGAGAAGATGTGATATGTTTGGGAGAAATGTGGCATTTCTGGAAGAAACTGTCCTATTTTAGGGATAAAAGTGGTATTTGTGGGTGAAAAGGTCCTATTTGAAGGGGGAAACGTGGTATTTCTTGGAGAAGATGTGATCTATTTGGGAGAAATGTGGCATGTCTGGAAGAAACTGTCCTATTTTGGGGATAAAAGAGGTATTTGTGGGTGAAAAGGTCCTATTTGAAGGGGGAAACGTGGTATTTCTTGGAGAAGATGTGATATATTTGGTAGAAATGTGGCATTTCTGGAAGAAACTGTCCTATTTTGGGGATAAAAGAGGTATTTGTGGGTGAAAAGGTCCTATTTGAAGGGGGAACCTGGTATTTCTTGGAGAAGATGTGATCTATTTGGGAGAAATGTGGCATGTCTGGAAGAAACTGTCCTATTTTGGGGATATAACAGGTATTTGTAGGTGATAAGGTCCTATTTCAGGAGGAATCCATGCATTTCTTGGAGAAGATGTGATATGTTTGGGAGAAATATGGCATTTCTGGAAGAAACTGTCCTATTTTGGGGTTAAAAGTGGTATTTGTGGGTGAAAAGTTCCATTTGAAGGGGGAACCATGGTATTTCTTGGAGAAGAAGTGATATATTTGGGAGAAATGTGGCCTTTCTGGAAGAAACTGTCCTGTTTTGGGGATAAAAGAGGTATTTGTGGGTGAAAAGGTCCTATTTGAAGGGGGAAACCTGGCATTTCTTGGAGAAGCTGTGATATATTTGGGAGAAACCTGGCATTTATGGAAGAAACTGTCCTATTTTGGGGATAAAACAGGAATTAGTGGGTGAAAAGGTCCTATTTGAAGGGGGAAAGCTGGTATTTCTTGGAGAAGATGATATATATTTGGGAGAAATCTGGCATGTCTGGAAGAAACTGTCCTATTTTGGGGATAAAAGAGGTATTTGTGGGTGAAAAGGTCCTATTTGAAGGGGGAATCCTGGTATTTCTTGGAGAAGATGTGATATATTTGGGAGAAATGTGGCATTTCAGGAAGAAAGTGTCCTCTTTTGGGGATAAAAGAGGTATTTGTGGGTGAAAAGGTCCTCTTTGAAGGGGGAAAGCTGGATGTTCTTGCAGGAGATGTGATATATTTGGGAGAAATGTGGCATGTCTGGAAGAATCTGTCCTCTTTTGGGGATAAAACAGGTATTTGTGGGAGAAAAGGTCCTATTTGAAGGGGGAAAGCTGATGTTCTTGCAGGAGATGTGATCTATTTGGGAGAAATGCGGCATTTCTGGAAGAAACTGTCCTGTTTTGGGGATAAAACAGGTATTTGTGGGTGAAAAGGTCCTATTTGAAGGGGGAAAGCTGGTATTTCTTGAAGAAGATGTGATATGTTTGGGTGAAATGTGGCATTTCTGGAAGAAACTGTCCTATTTGGGAGGAGAAGGCTGGTATTTGTGGGAGAAAAGGTCCTATTTGAAGGGGGAAAGCAGGTATTTCTTGGAGAAGATGTGATATGTTTGGGAGAAATGTGGCATTTCTGGAAGAAAATGTCCTATTTTGGGGATCAAAGAGGTATTTGTGGGTGAAAAGTTCCTATTTGAAGGGGGAACCCTGGTATTTCTTGGAGAAGATGTGGTATATTTGGGAGAAATGTGGCATGTCCGGAGGAAACTGTCCTATTTTGGGGATAAAACAGGTATTTGTGGGTGAAAAGGTCCTATTTCCAGGCGTAAACCTGTTATTTCCTAGAGAAGATGTGATCTATTTGGGAGAAATGTGGCATGTCAGGAAGAAACTGTGCTCTTTTGGGGATAAAAGAGGTATTTGTGGGTGAAAAGGTCCTATTTCCAGGCGAAAACCTGGTATTTCTTGGAGGAGATGTGATATATTTGGGAGAAATGTGGCATGTCTGGAAGAAACTGTCCTATTTTGGGGATCAAACAGGTATTTGTGGGAGAAAAGTTCCAATTTGAAGGGGGAAACCTGGTATTTCTTGGAGAAGATGTGAAATATTTGGGAGAAATGTGGCATTTCTGGAAGAAAATGTCCAATTTGAGGTATAGAAGAGGTATTTGTGGGTGAAAAGGTCCTATTTCCAGGGGGAAACGTTGTATTTCTTGGAGAAGATGTGGTATATTAGGGAGAAATGTGGCATTTCTGGAAGAAACTGTCCTATTTTGGTGATAAAAGAGGTATTTGTGGGTGAAAAGGTCCTATTTGAAGGGGGAACCCTGGTATTTCTTGGAGAAGATGTGATATACTTGGAAAAATGTGGCATTTCTGGAAGAAACTATCCTATTTTGAGGATGAAACAGGTATTTGTGGGAGAAAAGGTCCTATTTCAAGGGGGAAACGTGATATTTCTTGGAGAAGATGTGATCTATTTGGGAGAAATATGGCCTTTCTGGAAGAAACTGTCCTATTTTGGGGATAAAAGAGGTATTTGTGGGTGATAAGGTCCTATTTGAAGGGGGAAAACCTGACATTTCTAGGAGGAGATCTTATCTATTTGGGCGAAATGTGGCATTTCTTGAAGAAACTGTGCTCCTTTGGGGATAAAAGAGGTATTTGTGGGTGAAAAGGTCCTATTTGAAGGGGTAACCTGGTATTTCTTGGAGAAGATGAGATCTATTTGGGAGAAATGTGGCCTTTCTGGAAGAAACTGTCCTGTTTTGGGGATAAAAGAGGTATTTGTGGGTGATAAGGTCCTACTTGAAGGGGGAAACCTGGTATTTCTTGGAGAAGATGTGATCTATTTGGGAGAAATGTGGCCTTTCTGATAGAAACCGAGCTCTTTTGGGGTAAAAGAGGTATGTGTGGGTGAAAAGGTCCTATTTGAAGGGGGAAAGCTGGTATTTCTTGGAGAAGATGTGATATATTTGGGAGAAATGTGGCATTTCTGGAAGAAACTGTCGTATTTTGGGGATAAAAGAGGTATTTGTGGTTGAAAAGGTCCTATTTCTAGGGGGAAAGCTGGTATTTCTTGCAGGAGATGTGATATATTTGGGAGAAATCTGGCATTTCTGGAAGAAAATGTCCAATTTGAGGGATAAAAGAGGTATTTGTGGGTGAAAAGTTCTTATTTCCAGGGGTAAACCAGTTATTTCTAAGAGTAGATGTGATATATTTGGGAGAAATCTGGCATGTCTGGAAGAATCTGTCCTCTTTTGGGGATAAAAGAGGTATTTGTGGGTGAAAAGTTCCTATTTGAAGGGGGAAAGGTGGTATTTCTTGGAGAAGATGTGATATATTTGGGAGAAATCTGGCCTTTCTGGAAGAAACTGTCCTCTTTTGGGGATAAAACAGGTATCTGTGGGAAATAAAGTCCTATTTGAAGGGGGAAAGCTGGTATTTCTTGGTGAAGATGTGATATATTTGGGTGAAATGTGGCATTTCTGGAAGAAGCTTACATATTTGGGAGATAAAAGAGGTATTTGTGGGTGAAAAGGTCCTATTTGAAGGGGGAAAGCTGGTATTTCTTGGAGAAGATGTGATACATTTGGGAGAAATGTGGCATTTCTGGAAGGAACTGTCCTCTTTTGGGGGATAAAACAGGTATTTGTGGGTGAAAAGGTCCTATTTGAAGGGGAAAACCTGGTATTTCTTGCAGGAGATGTGATATATTTGGGAGAAATGTGGCATGTCTGGAAGAAACTGTCCTCTTTTGGGGATAAAACAGGTATTTGTTGGGGAAAAGGTCCTATTTCCAGGGGGAAAGGAATGCTGGTATTTCTTGAAGAAGATGTGATATATTTGGGAGAAATGTGGCATTTCTGGAAGAAACTGTCCTCTTTTGGGGATAAAAGAGGTATTTGTGGGTGAAAAGGTCCTATTTGAAGGGGGAAACCTGGTATTTCTTGGAGAAGATGTGGTATATTTGGGAGAAATGTGGCATTTCTGGAAGAAACTGTCCTATTTTGGGGATAAAAGTGGTATTTGTGGGTGAGAAGGTCCTTTTTGAAGGAGGAAAGCTGGTATTTCTTGGAGAAGATGTGATATATTTGGGAGAAATGTGGCATTTCTGGAAGAAACTGTCCTATTTTGGGGATAAAAGAGGTATTTGTGGGTGATAAGGTCCTATTTGAAGAGGGAAACCTGGTATTTCTTGGAGAAGATGTGATATATTTGGGAGAAATGTGGCATTTCTGGAAGGAACTGTCCTCTTTTGGGGATAAAAGAGGTATTTGTGGGTGAAAAGGTCCTATTTCAAGGGGGAAACCTGGTATTTCTTGGAGAAGATGTGATATATTTGGGAGAAATCTGGCATGTCTGGAACAAACTGTCCTATTTTGGGGATAAAACAGGTATGTGTGGGAGAAAAGGTCCTATTTCAAGGGGGAAAGCTGGTATTTCTTGGAGAAGATGTGATCTATTTGGGAGAAATGTGGCATTTCTGGCAGAAACTGTCCTATTTGGGGGGATAAAAGAGGTATTTGTGGGTGAAAAGGTCCTATTTGAAGGGGGAAACCTGGTATTTCTTGGAGAAGATGTGATATATTTGGGAGAAATGTGGCATTTCTGGAAGAAACTGTCCTGTTTTGGGGATAAAAGAGGTATTTGTGGGTGAAAAGGTCCTATTTGAAGGGGGAAAGCAGGTATTTCTTGGAGAAGATGTGATCTATTTGGGAGAAATGTGGCATTTCTGGAAGAAACTGTCCTCTTATTGGGATAGAACAGGTATTTGTGAGTGAAAAGGTCCTATTTGAAGGGGGAAACCTGGTATTTCTTGGAGAAGATGTGATATATTTGGGAGAAATGTGGCATTTCTGGAAGAAAATGTCCTATTTGAGGGATAATACAGGTATTAGTGGGAGAAAAGGTCCTATTTGAAGGGGGAAACCTGGTATTTCTTGGAGAAGATGTGGTATATTTGGGAGAAATGTGGCATTTCTGGAAGAAACTGTCCTCTTTTGGGGATGAAACTGGTATTTTTGGGTAAAAAGGTCCTATTTGAAGGGGGAAAGCCGGTATTTCTTGGAGAAGATGTGATATATTTGGGAGAAATGTGGCCTTTCTGGAAGAAAATGTCCAATTTGGGGGGAGAAGGCTGGTAGTTTTGGGAGAGAAGGTCCTATTTAAGGAGGAATCCTGGCATTTCTTGGAGAAGATGTGATATGTTTGGGAGAAATGTGGCATTTCTGGAAGAAACTGTCCTCTTTTGGGGATAAAAGAGGTATTTCATGGAGAAAAGTTCCTAATTCAAGGGGGAAAGCTGGTATTTCTTGGAGGAGTTGTGATATATTTCTGAGAAATGTGGTATTTCAGGAAGAAAATGTCCAATTTGAGGGATAAAAGAGGTATTTGTGGGAGAAAAGGTCCTATTTGAAGGCGGACCCCTAGTATTTCTTGGAGAAGATGTGATATATTTGGGAGAAATGTGGCATGTCTGGAAAAAACTGTCCTATTTTGGGGATAAAACAGGTATTTGTGGGTGAAAAGGTCCTATTTGAAGGGGGAAACGTGGTATTTCTTGGAGAAGATGTGATATATTTGGGAGAAATCTGGCATTTCTGGAAGAAACTGTCCTCTTTTGGGGATAAAAGAGGTATTTGTGGGTGAAAAGGTCCTTTTTCCAGGGGACAACCTGGTATTTCTTGGAGAAGATGTGATATATTTGGGAGAAATGTGGCATGTCTGGAAGAAAATGTTCTATTTGTGGGGAGAAGGGTGGTATATGAGGAAGAAAAGTTCCTATTTCATGAGGAATCCTGGTATTTCTTGGAGGAGATGTTATATGTTTGGGAGAAATGTGGCATTTCTGGAAGAAACTGTCCTCTTTTGGGGATAAAACAGGAATTAGTGGGTGAAAAGGTCCTATTTGAAGGGGGAAAGCTGGTATTTCTTGGAGAAGATGTGATATGTTTGGGAGAAGTGTGGCATTTCTGGAAGATACTGTCCTATTTTGGGGATAAAAGAGGTATTTGTGGGTGAAAAGGTCCTATTTGAAGGGGAAAACCTGGTATTTCTTGGAGAAGATGTGATATATTTGGGAGAAATGTGGCAAGTCTGGAAGAAACTGTCCTATTTGGGGCGAGAAGGCTGGTATTTGTGGGTGAAAAGGTCCTATTTGAAGGGGGAAACGTGGTATTTCTTGGAGAAGATGTGATATATTTGGGAGAAATGTGGCATTTCTGGAAGAAACTGTCCTCTTTTGGGGAGAAAAGAGGTATTTGTGGGTGAAAAGGTCCTATTTGAAGGGGGAAACGTGGTATTTCTAGGACAAGATGTGATACATTTGGGAGAAATCTGGCATTTCTGGCAGAAACTGTCCTATTTTGGGGATAAAAGAGGTATTTGTGGGTGAAAAGGTCCTATTTGAAGGGGGAAAGCTGGTATTTCTGTGGCCTTTCTGGAAGAAACTGTCCTCTTTTGGCTATAAAAGAGGTATTTGTGGGTGAAAAGGTCCTATTTGAAGGGGGAAACCTGGTATTTCTTGGAGAAGCTGTGATATATTTAGAGAAACCTGGCATTTATGGAAGAAACAGTCCTCTTTTGGGGATATAACAGGAATTTGTAGGTGAAAAGGTCCTATTTCAGGAGGAATCCTTGCATTTCTTGGAGAAGATGTGATATGTTTGGGGAAATGTGGCATTTCTGGAAGAAACTGTCCTATTTTGGTGTTAAACCAGGTATTTGTGGTTGAAAAGGTCCTATTTGAAGGGGAAAACCTGGTATTTCTTGGAGAAGCTGTGATATGTTTGGGAGAAACCTGGCATTTATGGAAGAAACTGTGCTATTTTGGGGATAAAAAAGGTATTTGTGGGTGAAAAGGTCCTATTTGAAGGGGGAAAGCTGGTATTTCTTGGAGAAGATGTGATCTATTTGGGAGAAATGTGGCATTTCTGGAAGAAACTGTCCTCTTTTGGGGATAAAAGAGGTATTAGTGGGTGAAAAGGTCCTATTTGAAGGGGGAAACCTGGTATTTCTTGGAGAAGATGTGATATGTTTGGGAGAAATGTGGCCTTTCTGGCAGAAACTGTCCTCTTTTGGGGATAAAAGAGGTATTTGTGGGTGAAAAGGTCCTATTTGAAGGGGGACAGCTGGTATTTCTTGGAGAAGATGTGATATATTTGGGAGAAATGTGGCATTTCTGGAAGAAAGTGTCCTGTTCTGGGGATAAAACAGGTATTTGTGGGTGAAAAGGTCCTATTTGAAGGGGGAAAGCCGGTATTTCTTGAAGGAGATGTGATATATTTGGGAGAAATGTGGCATTTCTGGAAGAAAGTGTCCTGTTCTGGGGATAAAAGAGGTATTTGTGGGTGAAAAGGTCCTATTTGAAGGGGGAAACCTGGTAGTTCTACCTCTTTTATCTCCAAAATAGTACAGTTTCTTCCAGAAAGGCCATATTTCTCCCAAATGTATCACTTCTTCTCATAGAATTACCAGCTTTCCCCCTACAAACAGGACCTTTTCACCCACAAATACCTGTTTTATCCCCAAAAGAGGACAGTTTCTCCCAGAAATGCCATATTTCTCCCAAACATAACACATCTCCTCCAAGAAATACCAGGATTCCTCCTGAAATAGGAACTTTTCTTCCTCAAATACCACCCTTCTCCCCCCAAATAGGACATTTTCTTCCAGACATGACACATTTCTCCCAAATATATCACATCTTCTCCAAGAAATACCAGGTTTTCCCCTGGAAATAGGACCTTTTCACCCACAAATACCTGTTTTATCCCAAAAAGAGGACAGTTTCTTCAAGAAAGGCCACATTTCTCCCAAATATATCACATCTTCTCCAAGAAATGCCAGGTTTCCCCCTTCAAATAGGACCTTTCCAACCACAAATACCTCTTTTATCCCCAAAAGAGGACAGTTTCTTCCAGAAATACCACATTTCTCCCAAATATATCACAACTCCTCCAAGATATATCAGGATTCCCCCTTGATTTAGGACCTTTTCTCCATGAAATACCTCTTTTATCCCCAAAAGAGGACATTTTCTTCCAGAAATGCCACATTTCTCCCAAATATATCACATCTTCTCCAAGAAATACCAGCTTTCCTCCTTCAAATACAACGTTTTCACCCACAAATACCACTTTTATCCCCAAAAGAGGACAGTTTCTTCCAGAAATGCCACATTTCTCCCAAATATATCACATCTTCTCCAAGAAATGCCAGGATTCCTCCTGAAATAGGAGCTTCTCACCCAAAACTGCCAGCCTTCTCCCCCCAAATTGGACATTTTCTTCCAGAAATGCCACATTTCTCCCAAATCTAGAACATCTTCTCCAAGAAATACCACGTTTCCCCCTTCAGATAGGACCTTCTCACCGAAAACTACCAGCATTCTCCCCCCAAATTGGACATTTTCTTCCAGACATGCCACATTTCTCCCAAATATATCACATCTTCTCCAAGAAATACCAGCTTTCCCCCTTCAAATAGGACCTTTTCTCCCACAAATACCTGTTTTATCCCCCAAATAGGACAGTTTCTTCCAGACATGCCACATTTCTCCCAAATATATTACATCTTCTCCAAGAAATACCAGGTTTCCCCCTTCAAATAGGACCTTTTTACCCACAAATACCTCTTTTATCCCCAAAAGAGGACAGTTTCTTCCAGACATGCCACATTTCTCCCAAATATATCACATCTTCTCCAAGAAATACCAGCTTTCCCCCTTCAAATAGGACCTTTTCACCCACAAATACCTCTTTTATCCCCAAAATAGGACAGTTTCTTCCAGAAATGCCACATTTCCCCAAATATATCACATCTTCTCCAAGAAATGCCACGGTTCCCCCTTCAAATAGGACCTTTTCACCCACAAATACCTCTTTTATCCCCTAAATTGGACAGTTTCTTCCAGACATGCCACATTTCTCCCAAATATATCACATCTACTCCAAGAAATACCACGTTTCCCCCTTCAAATAGGACCTTTTCACCCACAAATACCTCTTTTATCCCCATAAGAGGACAGTTTCTTCCAGAAATGCCACATTTCTCCCAAATAGATCACATCTTCTCCAAGAAATGCCAGGTTTCCCCCTTCAAATAGGACCTTTTCACCCACAAATACCTCTTTTATCCCCAAAATAGGACAGTTTCTTCCAGAAATACCACATTTCTCCCAAATAGATCACATCTTCTCCAAGAAATACCACGTTTCCCCCTTCAAATAGGACATTTTCACCCACAAATACCACTTTTATCCCCAAAATAGGACAGTTTCTTCCAGAAAGACCACATTTCTACCAAACATATCACATCTTCTCCAAGAAATACCAGGTTTCCCCCTTCAAATAGGACCTTTTCACCCACAAATACCTGTTTTATCCCCAAAATAGGACAGTTTCTTCCAGACATGCCACATTTCTCCCAAATATATCACATCTTCTCCAAGAAATACCACGTTTCCCCCTTCAAATAGGACCTTTTCACCCACAAATACCTGTTTTAGCCCCAAAATAGGACAGTTTCTTCCAGACATGCCACATTTCTCCCAAACATATCACATCTTCTCCAAGAAATACCAGTGTTCCCCCTGGAAATAGGACCTTATCACCCACAAATACCTCTTTTATCCCTAAAAGAGGACAGTTTCTTCCAGAAAGGCCACATTTCTCCCAAACATATCACATCTCCTCCAAGAAATACCAGGATTCCTCCTGAAATAGGAACTTTTCTCCCCCAAATACCACCCTTCTCCCCCCAAATAGGACATTTTCTTCCAGACATGCCACATTTCTCCCAAATATATCACATCTTCTCCAAGAAATACCAGGTTTCCCCCTTCAAATAGGACCTTTCCACCCACAAATACCTCTTCTATCCCCATAAGAGGACAGTTTCTTCCAGAAATGCCACATTTCTCCCAAACATATCACATCTTCTCCAAGAAATACCTGCTTTCCCCCTTCAAATAGGACCTTTTCACCCACAAATACCTCTTTTATCCCCAAAATAGGACAGTTTCTTCCAGGAATGCCAGATTTCTCCGAAATATACCACATCTTCTCCAAGAAATACCAGCTTTCCCCCTTCAAATAGGACCTTTTCACCCACAAATACCACTTTTATCCCCAAAAGAGGAAAGTTTCTGCCATACATGCCATATTTCGCCCAAATATACCACATCTTCTCCATGAAATACCAGCTTTCCCCCTTCAAATAGGACCTTTTCACCCACAAATACCTGTTTCATCCCCAAAAGAGGACAGTTTCTTCCACAAATGCCAGATTTCTCCCAAATATATCACATCTTCTCCAAGAAATACCAGCTTTCCTCCTTCAAATAGGACCTTTTCACCCACAAATAACTCTTTGATCCCCAAAAGAGGACAGTTTCTTCCAGAAATGACACATTTCTCCCAAACATATCACATCTCCTCCAAGAAATACCTGGATTCCTCCTGAAATAGGAACTTTTCTCCCACAAATACCACACTTCTCCCCCCAAATAGGACATTTTCTTCCAGACATGCCACATTTCTCCCAAATATATCACATCTTCTCCAAGAAATACCAGGTTTCCCCCTTCAAATAGGACCTTTTCACCCACAAATACCTGTTCTATCCCCATAAGAGGACTGTTTCTTCCAGAAATGCCACATTTCTCCCAAATATATCACATCTTCTCCAAGAAATACCACGTTTCCCCCTTCAAATAGGACCTTTTCACCCACAAATACCTCTGTTATCCCCAAAAGAGGACAGTTTCTTTCAGGAATGCCACATTTCTCCCAAATATATCACATCTTCTCCAAGAAATACCAGCTTTCCCCCTTCAAATAGGACCTTTTCACCCACAAATACCTCTTTTATCCCCAAAAGACGACAGTTTTTTCCAGACATGCCACATTTCTCCCAAATATATCACATCTTCTCCAAGAAATACCACGGTTCCCCCTTCAAATAGGAACTTTTCTCCCACAAATACCTCTTGTATCCCCAAAAGAGGACAGTTTCTTCCAGAAATGCCACATTTCTCCCAAATAGATCACAACTCCTCCAAGAAATACCAGGTTTCCCCCTTGAATTAGGACCTTTTCACGATGAAATACCTCTTTTATCCCCAAAAGAGGACAGTTTCTTCCAGACATGCCACATTTCTCCCAAATATATATCATCTTCTCCAAGAAATACCAGGTTTCCCCCTTCAAATAGGACCTTTTCAACCACTAATACCTCTTTTATCCCCAAAAGAGGACAGTTTCTTCCAGAAAGGCCACATTTCTCCCAAATATATCACATCTTCTCCAAGAAATGCCAGGATTCCTCCTGAAAGAGGACCTTCTCACCCAAAACTACCAGCCTTCTCCCCCCAAATTGGACATTTTCTTCCAGAAAGGCCAGATTTCTCCCAAATATATCACATCTTCTCCAAGAAATACAAGGATTCCTCCTGAAATAGGACATTCTCACCCACAACTACCAGCCTTCTCCCCCCAAATTGGACATTTTCTACCAGAAAGGCCACATTTCTCCCAAATATATCACATCTTCTCCAAGAAATACCAGCTTTCCCCCTTCAAATAGGACCTTTTCACCCACAAATACCTCTTTTATCCCCAAAAGAGGACAGTTTCTTCCAGAAAGGCCACATTTCTCCCAAATATATCACATCTTCTCCAAGAAATACCAGCTTTCCCCCTTCAAATAGGACCTTTTCACCCACAAATACCTATTTTATCCCCAAAAGAGGACAGTTTCTTCCTGACATGCCACATTTCTCCCAAACATATCACATCTTCTCCAAGAAATACCACGTTTAACCCTTCAAATAGGACATTTTCACCCACAAAAAATTCTTTTATCCCCAAAATAGGACAGTTTCTTCCAAAAAGACCTCATTTCTCCCAAATATATCACCTCTTCTCCAAGAAATACCAGGTTTCCCCCTTCAAATAGGACCTTTTCACCCACAAATACCTGTTTTATCCCCAAAATAGGACAGTTTCTTCCAGACATGCCACATTTCTCCCAAATATATCACATCTTCTCCAAGAAATACCACGTTTCCCCCTTCAAATAGGACCTTTTCACCCACAAATACCTGTTTTAGCCCCAAAATAGGACAGTTTCTTCCAGAAATGCCACATTTCTCCCAAATAGATCACATCTTCTCCAAGAAAACCAGGTTTCCCCCTTCAAATACGACCTTTTCACCCAGAAATACCACTTTTATCCCCAAAAGAGGACAGTTTCTTCCAGACATGCCACATTTCTCCCAAATATATAACATCTTCTCCAAGAAATACCAGGATTCCTCCTGAAAGAGGACATTTTCTACCACAAATACCAATCTTCTCCCCCCAAATAGGACAGTTTCTTCTAGAAATGCCACATTTCTCCCAAACATATCACATCTTCTCCAAGAAACGCCACGTTTCCCCCTTCAAATAGGACCTTTTCACCCACAAATACCTCTTTGATCCCCAAAGAGGACAGTTTCTTCCAAAAATGCCACATTTCTCCCAAATAGATCACATCTTCTCCAAGAAATACCACGTTTCCCCCTTCAAATGGGACCTTTTCACTCACAAATACCTGTTTTATCCCCAAAAGAGGACAGTTTGTTCCAGAAATGCCATATTTCTCCCAAACATATCACATCTTCTCCAAGAAATACCAGGGTTCCCCCTGGAAATAGGACCTTATCACCCACAAATACCTCATTTATCCCTAAAAGAGGACAGTTTCTTCCAGAAAGGCCACATTTCTACCAAACATATCACATCTCCTCCAAGAAATACCAGGATTCCTCCTGAAATAGGAACTATTCTCCCCCAAATACCACCCTTCTCCCCCCAAATAGGACATTTTCTTCCAGACATGCCACATTTCTCCCAAATATATCACATCTTCTCCAAGAAATACCAGGTTTCCCCCTTCAAATAGGACCTTTCCACCCACAAATACCTCTTCTATCCCCATAAGAGGACAGTTTCTTCCAGACATGCCACATTTCTCCCAAACATATCACATCTTCTCCAAGAAATACCTGCTTTCCCCCTTCAAATAGGACCTTTTCACCCACAAATACCTCTTTTATCCCCAAAATAGGACAGTTTCTTCCAGGAATGCCAGATTTCTCCGAAATATACCACATCTTCTCCAAGAAATACCAGCTTTCCCCCTTCAAATAGGACCTTTACTCCTACAAATACCTCTTTTATCCCCAAAATTGAAAAGTTTCTGCCATACATGCCATATTTCTCCCAAATATACCTCATCTTCTCCATGAAATACCAGCTTTCCCCCTTCAAATAGGACCTTTTCACCCACAAATACCTGTTTCATCCCCAAAAGAGGACAGTTTCTTCCACAAATGCCACATTTCTCCCAAATATATCACATCTTCTCCAAGAAATAACAGGTTTCCCCCTTCAAATACAACGTTTTCACCCACAAATACCTCTTTTATCCCCAAAAGAGGACAGTTTCTTCCGGAAATGCCACATTTCTCCCAAATATACCACATCTTCTCCAAGAAATACCAGCTTTCCCCCTTCAAATAGGACCTTTTCACCCACAAATACCTCTTTTATCCCCAGAAGAGGACAGTTTCTTCCAGAAAGGCCACATTTCTCCCAAATAGATCACATCTTCTCCAAGAAATACCAGGTTTCCCACTTCAAATAGGACCTTTTCTCCCACAAATACCTCTTTTATCCCCAAAATAGGACAGTTTCTTCCAGAAATGCCACATTTCTCCAAAATATATCACATCTTCTCCAAGAAATACCAGGTTTCCCCCTTCAAATACAACGTTTTCACCCACAAATACCTCTTTTATCCCCAAAAGAGGACAGTTTCTTCCAGAAATGCCACATTTCTCCCAAATATACCACATCTTCTCCAAGAAATACCAGGTTTCCCCCTTCAAATAGGACCTTTTCACCCACAAATACCTGTTCTATCCCCATAAGAGGACTGTTTCTTCCAGAAATGCCACATTTCTCCCAAATATATCACATCTTCTCCAAGAAATACCAGGTTTCCCCCTTCAAATAGGACCTTTTCTCCCACAAATACCTCTTTTATCCCCAAAAGAGGACAGTTTCTTCCAGGAATGCCACATTTCTCCCAAATATATCACATCTTCTCCAAGAAATACCAGCTTTCCCCCTTCAAATAGGACCTTTTCAACCACTAATACCTCTTTTATCCCCAAAAGAGGACAGTTTCTTCCAGACATGCCACATTTCTCGCAAATATATCACATCTTCTCCAAGAAATACCATGGTTCCCCCTTCAAATAGGAACTTTTCTCCCACAAATACCTCTTGTATCCCCAAAAGAGGACAGTTTCTTCCAGACATGCCACATTTCTCCCAAATAGATCACAACTCCTCCAAGAAATACCAGGTTTCCCCCCTTGAATTAGGAACTTTTCACGATGAAATACCTCTTTTATCCCCAAAAGTGGACAGTTTCTTCCAGAAATGCCACATTTCTCCCAAATATATATCATCTTCTCCAAGAAATACCAGGTTTCCCCCTTCAAATAGGACCTTTTCAACCACTAATACCTCTTTTATCCCCAAAAGAGGACAGTTTCTTCCAGAAATGCCACATTTCTCCCAAATATATCACATCTTCTCCAAGAAATGCCAGGATTCCTCCTGAAAGAGGACCTTCTCACCCAAAACTACCAGCCTTCTCCCCCCAAATTGGACATTTTCTTCCAGAAAGGCCACATTTCTCCCAAATATATCACATCTTCTCCAAGAAATACCAGGATTCCTCCTGAAATAGGACCTTCTCACCCAAAAACTACCAGCCTTCTCCCCCAAATAGGACATTTTCTTCCAGAAAGGCCACATTTCTCCCAAATATATCACATCTTCTCCAAGAAATACCAGGTTTCCCCCCTTCAAATAGGACCTTTTCACCCACAAATACCTCTTTTATACCCAAAAGAGGACAGTTTCTTGCAGAAATGCCACATTTCTCCCAAATATATCACATCTTCTCCAAGAAATACCAGGGTTCCCCCTTCAAATAGGACCTTTTCACCCACAAATACCTCTTTTATCCCCAAAAGAGGACAGTTTCTTCCTGACATGCCACATTTCTCCCAAACATATCACATCTCCTCCAAGAAATACCAGGATTCCCCCTTCAAATAGGACCTTATCACCCACAAATACCACTTTTATCCCCAAAATTGGACAGTTTCTTCCAGAAATGCCTGATTTCTCCCAAACAGATCACATCTTCTCCAAGAAATACCAGGTTTCCCCCTTCAAATAGGACCTTTTCACCCACAAATACCTCTTTATCCCTCAAATAGGACAGTTTCTTCCAGACATGCCACATTTCTCCCAAATAGATCACATCTTCTCCAAGAATTACCTGCTTTCCCCATTCAAATAGGACCTTTTCTCCCACAAATACCAGCCTTCTCCCCCCAAATAGGACAGTTTCTTCCAGAAATGCCACATTTCTCCCTAACATATCACATCTTCTCCAAGAAATACCAGGTTTCCCCCTTCAAATAGGACCTTTTCACCCACAAGTACCTGTTTTATCCCCAAAATAGGACAGTTTCTTCCAGACATGCCACATTTCTCCCAAATATATCACATCTTCTCCAAGAAATACCAGGTTTCCCCTTCAAATAGGACCTTTTCACCACAAATACCTCTTTTATCCCCAAAATAGGACAGTTTCTGCCAGAAAGGCCACATTTCTCCCAAATATATCACATCTCCTTCAAGAAATACCAGCTTTCCCCCTTCAAATAGGACCTTTTCTCCCACAAATACCTGTTTTATCCCCAAAATACGACAGTTTCATCCAGAAATGCCATATTTCTCCCAAACATATCACATCTTCTCCAAGAAATACCAGGTTTCCCCCTTCAAATAGGACCTTTTCACCCACAAATACCTCTTTTATCCCCAAAAGAGGACAGTTTCTTCCAGACATGCCACATTTCTCCCAAACATATCACATCTCCTCCAAGAAATACCAGGATTCCTCCTGAAATAGGAACTTATCTCCCACAAATACCACCTTCTCCCCCCAAATAGGACATGTTCTTCCAGACATGCCACATTTCTCCCAAATATATCACATCTTCTCCAAGAAATACCAGGGTTCCCCCTTCAAATAGGACCTTTTCACCCACAAATACCACTTTTATCCCCAAAAGATGACAGTTTCTTCCAGAAATGCCAGATTTCTCCCAAATATATCACATCTTCTCCAAGAAATACCACGTTTTCCCCTTCAATAGGACCTTCTCACCCACAAATACCTCTTTTATCCCCAAAAGAGGACAGTTTTTTCCAGACATGCCACATTTCTCCCAAATACATCACATCTTCTCCAAGAAATACCAGCTTTCCCCCCTTCAAATAGGACCTTTTCACCCACAAATACCTCTTTTATCCCCAAAAGAGGACAGTTTCTTCCAGAAATGCCATATTTCTCCCAAATATATCACAACTCCTCCAAGAAATACCAGGTTTCCCCCCTTCAAATAGGACCTTTTCTCCATGAAATACCTCTTTTATCCCCAAATGTGGTCAGTTTCTTCCAGAAAGGCCGCATTTCTCCCAAATATATCACATCTTCTCCAAGAAATACCAAGTTTCCCCCTTCAAATAGGACCTTTTCAACCACTAATACCTCTTTTATCCCCAAAAGAGGACAGTTTCTTCCAGGAATGCCAGATTTCTCCCAAATATATCACATCTTCTCCAAGAAATACCAGGATTCCTCCTGAAATAGGACCTTCTCACCCAAAACTACCAGCCTTCTCCCTCCAAATTGGACATTTTCTTCCAGAAAGGCCACATTTCTCCCAAATACATCACATCTTCTCCAAGAAATACCAGGTTTCCCCCTTCAAATAGGACCTTTTCTCCCACAAATACCTGTTTTATACCCCAAATAGGACAGTTTCTTCCAGACATGCCACATTTTTCCCAAATATATCACCTCTTCTCCAAGAAATACCAGCTTTCCCTCTTCAAATAGGACCTTTTCACCCACAAATACCTGTTTTATCCCCAAAATAGGACAGTTTCTTCCAGAAATGCCACATTTCTCCCAAATATATCACATCTTCTCCAAGAAATACCTGGGTTCCCCCTTCAAATAGGACCTTATCACCCGCAAATACCTCTTTTATCCCCAAAATAGGACAGTTTCTTCCGGACATGCCACATTTCTCCCAAATATATCACATCTTCTCCAAGAAATACCAGGTTTTCCCCCATCAAATAGGACCTTTTCACCCACAAATACCTCTTTTAACCCCAAAAGAGGACAGTTTCTTCCAGAAATGCCAGATTTCTCCCAAATAGATCACATCTTCTCCAAGAAATACCAGGTTTCCCCCTTCAAATAGGACCTTTTCACCCACAAATACCTGTTTTATCCCAAAAGAGGACAGTTTATTCAAGAAATGCCACATTTCTCCCAAATAGATCACATCTTCTCCAAGAAATACCACGTATCCCCCTTCAAATAGGACCTTTTCACCCACAAATAACTCTTTTATCCCCAAAATAGGACAGTTTGTTCCAGAAAGCCACATTTCTCCCAAACATATCACATCTTCTCCAAGAAACGCCACGTTTCCCCCCTTCAAATAGGACCTTTTCACCCACAAATACCTCTTTTATCCCCAAAAGAGGACAGTTTCTTCCTGACATGCCACATTTCTCCCAAATATATCACATCTTCTCCAAGAATTACCAGCTTTCCCCCTTCAAATAGGACCTTTTCACCCACAAATACCTGTTTTAACCCCAAAAGAGGACAGTTTCTTCCAGACATGCCACATTTCTCCCAAACATATCACATCTTCTCCAAGAAATACCAGCTTTCCCCTTCAAATAGGACCTTTTCACCCACAAATACCTATTTTATCCCAAAAGAGGACAGTTTCTTCCAGAAATGCCAGATTTCTCCCAAATATATCACATCTTCTCCAAGAAATACCACGTTTCCCCCTTCAAATAGGACCTTTTCACCCACAAATACCTCTTTTATCCCCAAAATAGGACAGTTTCTTCCAGAAATGCCACATTTCTCCCAAATATATCACATCTTCTCCAAGAAATACCAGGATTCTCCTGAAAGAGGACCTTTTCTCCCTCAAATACCAGCCTTCTCCCCCCAAATGGGACAGTTTCTTCCTGACATGCCACATTTCTCCCAAATATATCGCATCTTCTCCAAGAAATACCAGGTTTCCCCCTTCAAATAGGACCTTATCACCCACAAATACCTCTTTTATCCCCAAAATAGGACAGTTTCTGCCAGAAAGGCCACATTTCTCCCAAACATATCACATCTTCTCCAAGAAATACCAGCTTTCCCCCTTCAAATAGGACCTTTTCACCCACAAAAAATTCTTTTATCCCCAAAATAGGACAGTTTCTTTCAGAAATGCCACATTTCTCCCAAATATATCACATCTTCTCCAAGAAATACCAGGTTTCCCCCTTCAAATAGGACCTTTTCTCCCACAAATACCCACCCTTTCTCCCCCCAAATAGGACAGTTTCTTCCAGAAATGCCACATTTCTCCCAAACATATCACATCTTCTCCAAGAAATACCAGCTTTCCCCCTTCAAATAGGACCTTTTCACCCACTTATAGCAGGCTTCTCCCCCAAATAGGACAGTTTCTGCCAGAAAGGCCACATTTCTCCCAAATATATCACATCTTCTCCAAGAAATACCAGCTTTCCCCCTTCAAATAGGACCTTTTCAACCACAAATACCTCTTTTATCCCCAAAATAGGACAGTTTCTGCCAGAAAGGCCACATTTCTCCCAATATATCACATCTCCTTCAAGAAATACCAGCTTTCCCCCTTCAAATAGGACCTTTTCACCCAAAAATACCTGTTTTATCCCCAAAACAGGACACTTTCTTCCAGAAATGCCACATTTCTCCCAAATATATCACATCTTCTCCAAGAAATACCAGGTTTCCCCCTTCAAATAGGACCTTTTCACCCACAAATACCTCTTTTATCCCCAAAATAGGACAGTTTCTTCCAGACATGCCACATTTCTCCCAAATAGATCACATCTTCTCCAAGAAATACCAGGTTTCCCCCTTCAAATAGGACCTTTTCACCCACAAATACCTGTTTTATCCCCAAAATACGACAGTTTCTTCCAGAAATGCCATACTTCTCCCAAACATATCACATCTTCTCCAAGAAATACCACGTTTCCCCCTTCAAATAGGACCTTTTCAACCACTAATACCTCTTTTATCCCCAAAAGAGGACAGTTTCTTCCAGGAATGCCACATTTCTCCCAAATATATCACATCTTCTCCAAGAAATACCAGGATTCCTGCTGAAATAGGACCTTCTCCCCCAAAACTGCCAGCCTTCTCCCCCCAAATTGGACATTTTCTTCCAGAAAGGCCACATTTCTCCCAAATACATCACATCTTCTCCAAGAAATACCAGCTTTCCCCCTTCAAATAGGACCTTTTCTCCCACAAATACCTGTTTTATCCCCCAAATAGGACAGTTTCTTCCAGACATGCCACATTTTTCCCAAATATATCACCTCTTCTCCAAGAAATACCAGCTTACCCCCTTCAAATAGGACCTTTTCACCCACAAATACCTGTTTTATCCCCCAAATAGGACAGTTTCTTCCAGACATGCCACATTTCTCCCAAGTAGATCACATTTCTCCAAGAAATACCAGGGTTCCCCCTTCAAATAGGACCTTATCACCCACAAATACCTCTTTTATCCCCAAAAGAGGACAATTTCTTCCGGACATGCCACATTTCTCCCAAATATATCACATCTTCTCCAAGAAATACCTGGATTCCCCCTTCAAATACGACTTTCTCACCCACGAATACCTGTTTTATCCCCAAAATAGGACAGTTTCTTCCAGAAATGCCATATTTCTCCCAAATAGATCACATCTTCTCCAAGAAATACCAGGTTTCCCCCTTCAAATAGGACCTTTTCACCCACAAGTACCTGTTTTATCCCCAAAAGAGGACAGTTTATTCAAGAAATGCCACATTTCTCCCAAATATATCACATCTTCTCCAAGAAATACCAGCTTTCCCTTTTCAAATAGGACCTTTTCACAAACAAATACCTCTTTTTTCCCCAAAAAAGGACGGTTTCTTCCAGAAATGCCACATTTCTCCCAAATAGATCACATCTTCTCCAAGAAATGCCACGTTTCCCCCTTCAAATAGGACCTTTTCTCCCACAAATACCTCTTTTATCCCCAAAAGAGGACAGTTTCTTCCAGAAATGCCACATTTCTCCCAAATATATCACATCTTCTCCAAGAATTACAAGCTTTCCCCCTTCAAATAGGATCTTTTCACCCACAAATACCTGTTTTAACCCCAAAAGAGGACAGTTTCTCCCAGACATGCCACATTTCTCCCAAACATATCACTTCTACTCTTAGAATTACCAGGTTTCCCCCTTCAAATAGGACCTTTTCACCCACAAATACCTCTTTTATCCCCAAAATACGACAGTTTCTTCCAGAAATGCCTGATTTCTCCCAAATAGATCACATCTTCTCCAAGAAATACCAGCTTTCCCCCTTCAAATAGGACCTTTTCACCCACAAATACCTGTTTTAACCCCAAAATAGGACAGTTTTTCCCAGACATGCCACATTTCTCCCAAACATATCACTTCTACTCATAGAATTACCAGCTTTCCCCCTTCAAATAGGACCTTTTCACCCACAAATACCTCTTTTATCCCCAAAATACGACAGTTTCTTCCAGAAATGCCACATTTCTCCCAAATATATCACATCTTCTCCAAGAAATACCAGGTTTCCCCCTTCAAATACGACATTTTCACCCACAAATACCTGTTTTATCCCCAAAATACGACAGTTTCTTCCAGACATGCCACATTTCTCCCAAATATATCACATCTTCTCCAAGAAATACCAGGATTCCTCCTGAAAGAGGACCTTTTCTCCCTCAAATACCAGCCTTCTCCCCCCAAATAGGACAGTTTCTTCCTGACATGCCACATTTCTCCCAAATATATCGCATCTTCTCCAAGAAATACCAGGTTTCCCCCTTCAAATATAACCTTATCACCCACAAATGCCTCTTTTATCCCCAAAAGAGGACAGTTTCTGGCAGAAAGGCCACATTTCTCCCAAACATATCACATCTTCTCCAAGAAATACCACGTTTCCCCTTCAAATAGGACCTTTTCACCCACAAAAAATTCTTTTATCCCCAAAATAGGACAGTTTCTTCCAGAAATTCCTGATTTCTCCCAAATATATCACATCTTCTCCAAGAAATACCAGGGTTCCCCCTTCAAATAGCACCTTCTCACCCACAAATACCTCTTTATCCCACAAATAGGACAGTTTCTTCCAGACATGCCACATTTCTCCCAAATATATCACATCTTCTCCAAGAATTACCTGCTTTCCCCCTTCAAATAGGACCTTTTCTCCCACAAATACCAGCCTTCTCCCCCCAAATTGGACATTTTCTTCCAGAAAGGCCACATTTCTCCCAAACATATCACATCTTCTCCAAGAAATACCAGCTTTCCCCCTTCAAATAGGACCTTTTCACCCACAAATACCTTTTTTATCCCCAAAATAGGACAGTTTCTTCCAGAAATGCCACATTTCTCCCAAATAGATCACATCTTCTCCAAGAAATACCAGCTTTCCCCCTTCAAATAGGACCTTTTCACCCACAAATACCTGTTTTATCCCCCAAATAGGACAGTTTCTTCCAGATATGCCTGATTTCTCCCAAATAGATCACATCTTCTCCAAGAAATACCAGGTTTCCCCCTTCAAATAGGATCTTTTCACCCACAAATACCTCTTTTATCCCCAAAAGAGGACAGTTTCTGCCAGAAAGGCCACATTTCTCCCAAATATATCACATCTCCTTCAAGAAATACCAGCTTTCCCCCTTCAAATAGGACCTTTTCTCCCACAGATACCTGTTTTATCCCCAAAACAGGACACTTTCTTCCAGAAATGCCACATTTCTCCCAAATATATCACATCTTCTCCAAGAAATACCAGTTTTCCCCCTTCAAATAGGACCTTTTCACCCACAAATACCTGTTTTATCCCCAAAAGAGGACAGTTTCTTCCAGACATGCCAGATTTCTCCCAAATATATCACATCTTCT